>JAUBOD010000338.1:309221-329101 GCA_032353885.1 Nothura maculosa
ATGTTATGTTATGTTATGTTATGTTATGTTATGTTATGTTATGTTATGTTATGTTATGTTATGTTATGTTATGTTATACAGAGCGCTTGTGCTTTCGACGTACGGGTCTGCCTCAGCTCTGCCATGCTGCATTCAAGGAGATTTTTAACTGTAACCCACTCTATTTCAGGGATGAGAATGCATGACAAATAAAGGTGGAGTGACACACACTCAAAATCAAAATGTGCCACTTTATTATAATTGTTAGTATCTTTTTGGCTAAGAAAAAAATGTGCTGAGAGGAAAATCCACTGTTATTGCTTCTAGAATCTTTTTTGTTGGTTTATAATGGAAGGAACAGAAGTGTTTTCCTATTAACTTATTTTTACATGCAGAGGTAAAGCCTGCTGCATGAGATCATCCATTTCAATTTGTGAGAGGGATTAATTGTCTTACATTGATTTCAATTAGAATTAATATGATTTTAAAAATTTGTACATAATGGTTTTGCTTTAAAGAATTTACTTGTGTTTAATTTGTGGTCACAGAGGCTGCTTAAACTGTGTAAGAAAAATAACTCCCCGTCCTTGTATGCATATTCTTCACCTTTCTTCTTACTTTTATTTACCTAAGTGTGTATTTTCTGATGTATTCAAAATGTTTTAAGGACCACGTGGCCTTAACCAAACCACCATGAAAGCCTATGGTCAAGAACTTAAATTCCAGAATTCCAAATTCCAGAAAGATTCCTCTTTTCCAAGCATATTCAACTATAGAGCTATATGGTAGTGTTGGGTGTTCTATTCACAAAGAAGAATTTTCCTCATAGCGAAAAAGCTGCAAATTTAAAAGCTTCAAATGGGCATTCAGTAAGAGTTGATGGATAGTCTCCCTTTGGGAAAAATCCAGATTACAAACCCAAGCCCTCTCTAAATGTTCTGTTTCTGAGGTGCTAAATTTCTTCCATGACGGTGACTAACTTACCCTAACAGATGCACAAAGTTCATTGACAGAATCAGATGTTCTCATTTGGCTGTGCAAGTAATTCTTCAGATTGCTAAGCACAGTGTGCCTGTAATGATGATTCAGGTCATTTGCAAAGGTAGATGTAAGTGCTGAATCCCTTCCCTTCCGTGCAGTCATCTCACCCACCCCTCTGATGTGCTTCCACCAAAGTGACTGCCTTCCCATCTGCATGTGAACTTGCCATGCCCATGCCTTCATTTTCAGCATCGTTTATCCCTTCTCAGCCTCTGATTTTTATTGTTTTCCTGATTTTGACTTTTTCCTTGGCAGGGTGCAGTCTGATTCTACATTTGTTTAATCCTGACATCTAAAATAGTGCAATGCTTGCTTGTGCATATTATGTTGTATATGCGCAAGGACTCATAACCTCAAAATTGTTAAACTCATAAAGCTAAAAATAAAAATATTGTTTCTCAACATAGATTTGATTAAACTGATTAAATATTGTATTTACAGCGGAAGTCCAAGAATTTCTACACCTTAAAAATAGACGTGATAATCTCTTAGCTCTTGCCAGGACTAGAAAATTATGTTGTCAGAAAAGTCTTTTTAGGGAGATATGTGATAAAGGGTTTGAACAGTAAGTAAAAGCTGATTCTACGCATCTTTTCAACAAATAAATTCTGTCTATACGAGTCATAAAAATAAGATATGCTTTGGGAGGTATATAAAGCAAAAGGTAAAAAAAAAGGAAAAGTAAAATTTAAGAAAAGATTATACAGAGGCATTTCTTGTGGTAGCTTTGTATGAATAGGTTTACTTCCTAGCTGTTAAGACTTTGCAGTTATTTGGCAGTCTTTCTGACAGATACGTGATCTCACACATATCTCTCCAGATCCAAATTGTAAAAACAAAAGCCACCCAAGTGCTCTGAGAAAACTGAGAAAATAATATTCGATTCCTAAAATCAATTTAGGTGTTACCAGAATATGCTGGTCAAAGAGGCAATGGGAAAAAAAATCACTAATTTGAATTTGTATTGAACTTGCATTACAGAATAAAAAAGGCCTTTGATCTTCTGCATCACTTTCTGATGCCTTCATGCTGGATATAAAACATAGAGTTAAGGGAAATTAAGGGACGTTTAAGTGCCCAATTACAGGTGCTGAATTGCAGCCAAGAAAATATTGAAATAAGTGAGTGTCTGCACAGGCTGATGCTGAGAAACAATTGCAGACAGCTATGTAAGTGGTGAAAACTCGTCTTTAATTCGTATGCAACAGGCCACGTTTTGCTCTTGATAGCAGTCATTACAAAACAACAGCAGAACCTCATTTTTCGCCAGCAAAGCAAAAAGCCAGCAAAGTAAGAGGGAGAAATAGAGACATTCAGACAAGGTCTGTGCAGCCTCACAGCTCTTCTGAAGATCTGAAAGTATGAAAACATTTCCACGCCCCGCTGACAGTTCATTCCATGAGGCTCGATGTCCACCCAGCTGAGGGAGAACCTCTGTTTTTCTCAATCTGTGTGACTCAAGATCTTAACTGGCACCTTTCCTGCTTCTCGCTGGGAAAGTGAGATCAGGCTCTAAGCCCACAAGTATGAGGGACTGAGTCAACGGAGTGAATGAAACAGTGACTAACTCATTATGTGAATGAGTGAGCACGTCCTTGTTTGCTTTTGTGATCATTTCTACGCATGAGTGAGTGGCAGGGCAATTACATGTGTGTGAATGAGCAGGGTCAGGGTTGCTGAATAATCCATATATTTGTGTGGTCTTTCCATCTTTTGATCAGACTAACAAGCCAAGTGCTTGGCATATCAATATATGCAAACCAGAGATAAGTTTGTCACATAGTTTGGAGACAAATTAAAAATATGAAGGCTGGTGTTCCAGGGTCTGCTCTCAGTCACACATGCGTAACTAGATCGGGAAATGAGTTGCTTGGATTTAGGCCATTGAGTAATACTCCTCGTCAGTGGCAGGAAGCTGAAGGGGACTGAGTTATTTTCTCCAAGATTAGCATTATCAGTGACATTACCAAATCAGTCTCTAGTTTACAGCAGATCTAATTGTGAAATAAAAAGTGAAGAATTATTAGACAATGAAATGGTTTTCTGTCTTATTACCCTTCCATAAATGAACAGGGCTTTCCTTATGTCAGCTCTTTCATTTGCAATGTACTTAGCAAGGCTAGCACCTTCATCTAGCCTAGACAAAACCAGAATAAAACCTTGTTCTATTATGTCATATATAAATCATGTCCTACTGTAGAATTTAATTTCTTAGCTGCATATGACTAAGTGAATAAGAGTCAATGCTGTGCTTCTAAAATCCAATCAAACTGTAGATAAAATGAACATAAGTGGACATGGACATAAAGAAATAATCTAGATTCATGCAAAACATCAGTCGTTTTCCTCCCAAGGAATTTTTTTTTCCTTTCTTTTTTTTTCCTTTTTTTCTTTTCTTATCCTTTTATTTTCTCCCCTCAATGGCCCATGGGCCTTCATGACCCTACCCTTTATCTAAAAAAAAACCCACTATAACTTAGTAGTTATAGTGTAGTAGCGAAAGTAGGAAGAAAATAAATGTAAAACATTAGCAATTACCAGCTTTTTACCACCTCTGATGTCTTGACCTGAGCTGGGGAATACTTTTAATTATTGTAAATTATACTGAATCTGAAAATCAAGGTTATGGGAAACATATGTTTCCCATAATTTCCCCAAATAATTAATTCTACATTTTTCTCTCAGATTTCTTCTCCTGCGAAGTGTGATCCTTCCAGTAGAAGACATTTCTTGATCCTAAGCCAAAATCTGCCCTCTCATCTGCACCGTGCTATCTCACAATGTTTCAGTAAATCGAGCAGCTGGCAGTACATTTTTCATGTATCTTATGATCTGACAACATTTTGCCATTCTTTAAAAAGCAGGAATCCTCAGCTTTGTACATCCTCCAGGTTTGGGATGGCAGTCCTCCAAAGAAGGACATGATTTGGCAAACAAACTGTGATTTAGCAAAATGCTGAAATTCTGCATATGCTGCCATCTTTCTAAGTGTGTTTGGTCTAGATTTGGTTGCCTTGAGCTCTGTGGCTTGCTTTTAAACAGAATAAAATTTATTTTTTTCATCTTTTGTGGGTTTATGTAGCTGCAAGAGCCATCTGACTTTATGAGCAAAATTAATCACTGACATATGTGAAAAACAACATTGAAATTCAAATTTTGTGGCTTATGCTCAGATCTAGGTTACCTAAATATGTTTGAATATTGTGGCATAAGTAGTGACATTGTGGCATAAGTAGATTGTGAATCCATTCAGGTCCAATGACAAAAGGATTCAGACCTACAAATAAGCACGTTGATTGCTATTGAATGAGGTATCTCCTTTTTTTTCCTTTTTTTTAAGAAAAAATAGATTTGTCAATGCATGTCTTAAACCAATAGCTAAATAACAAAAATCTTCTTTTTTTTTTTTTTTTGCCTTAAATGAAGCCATGTGCTCCTATCTACTCCTTGTGTTAGCAGCTGTTGTATTAAGAGCTGACAATTGCCCAATAACATTTCATGACACTAAGTCCCTATACACAGATTCCAAGTACCATTACTGGGTAGGAATGACTTGGCAACATTCAGGTGATACAGACTGTTTCAGAGCTGATCTTTTCTAGTTCACTTTGGTCTAATTCCTGGGACTAAGTGTTGGGAGCTGGAAGTGAGAAGCATGTGATACAGGGGCAAGGAAACAGGATTTACATGTAGCTCCTCCTGTGATTTGCTCCGTCATTTTTGACAGCTACACTTCCATGTGCCTAATTCTCACATTTTCAGAATGAGGATAAGATTAGTGAATGTTTATAACTACTTTTTAATGCCCAGGGAAGAGATGACTTTAACATCACAAAGTAATGACACTCTGTATAAGAGTGTGTCTGATTCTGCACTTTCGTGAATTTTTAAGATTATTTTTGATGAAGGCTGTTGCTATATGGGGAGACTTGAATGTAATATTAAACTACAATGCCAGGAGGCACCGTAGGAGTTAAAAAGTGCCATATTTGTTCTGGGTGGCCAAATACGTGGCAAGAGAAACCTTGCCCACAGCTGCATGAGCTTTTCAGATAAGACAGGGCAGAGTGCCATGTCGGTTACACCATTCAGCGAGCAGATGCTTGTCTGCGTGCAGTTCTTACAGATCTTTAGAAGGTCACGTTCTAGCTATGGCTTGACGTCTGCCGTCCATCTTGGAGCTTGCTTAAGTGCATCCATTGCATGCAGCCCTCACATTGCAACCCATTTCTTAAACTAGACCAGTAGACAAAAATAAATCAAAGTGTGAGTGACCCATTCTGTATTTGAGCTTTCACCTTGTTTGCATAAGCGCAGGACTATTTGGATGTGTGGGATTGTTAGGGAGAATGGACACTGCAAGCGCGGCACTTTCAAACCTTTTTACCCCTTGCATCCTATAGCTTCAGAATTGTACAGGTTCAGAATTCTCCTCACTCTTCCTCATAGCAGGTAAGTCACACACAGATACTTCGCTCCTCATTTACTGTTCCACGGTGCCTTCTTGGCATGTCATGTCTCACAGATGGAGAAGGGCACATTAGTGTGAGCATGGAGAGGATCAATAATGCAGAAGGGCTGCCATTTGACAGCTGCTCATTGTTGTATGTTGTGACTATCTGAATCTATTTCACCAGTTCAAGCTTTTTTGCTCCCATTTCCCATCCGTAGTCCCAGAGGCCCAGAAAATTGCTGACTCTTATTCTAGAACCTGCATTTATACAGTGATGTATGTTCAGCTTGAGGAGCTTTAGGTTCATGCTTTGAGTAAATTTAACATATTGTCGTAGCTTTCTGAAAAATGCATAAGGTGGAATAGAAACTTTATTCATCCTGAGACTCCGATTATGCCTGAAAGACAGCAGCAATATAGAGATCTTAGCTGCAGAGTTGAGAAACACATAATAATCCCAGTGTGCCTTCTTCGGCCTAGAGAAAATCCTACATCCAAAGCTTGAAATGAACTTTATCAAACTCCATAAACTGAAGGCTTTATGTACTTAACTTCTCTCTCCTCCTCATTCCCTCACTTGTAAAAAAGTTTAGGGAACCAAAGGCAAAAATAAACAAACAAAACTATACCTTCGTGCTCACATATGTTACCATGTTAGAATGTAAGAAGTCAGGAATTCAAAGTTAATGATGTTAAGTCAACTGTCCTGGACTGAATGGAGACAGTCTTTGCTCTTTGTGTTTTCTGTGCTAGGTTTATTCAGGTTTATGGCCCCTATTTCAAACTCCAGATGCTTCACATGGTACTGAATTGACCACATTTGTTTGGAAAAATAAAATCAGATCCTTGCATAGTAATAAAATACAATTCAATGATAGAATTAACTCAATGCATTGGTTGCTATATCTATGTTGATTAGTGTATAGTATGAAATAAACCAGATGTACTTTGTGGATAAATTAATACTGCAGGGGGAGCTTTATGTTTGCATTTTGTGGTTGCTAGCATCCTGCATTAATGAATTCCAGAACGATTCCATGCTGTGGGATTTTTTTTTCTTTTTTTTTTTTTCAATTATAATCTCCTCAGTACAATCTTAGGTGAATATCCAGGAAGCTGCTAACCAAGAGACAACTCTCAGCATCTTTCTCCTGCAGAGGCTTTTAAGTTTTTACCTTTCTAAGGATTGTTGAACGATCTGTATTCATTAACAACATCCTGTTCTTCATTAAACAATGTGTAATATTTGACCTTTTATTACCTTAAAAAACTTTTTATATACAGTAAAATATAAATTTAGCACCAGAGTTAGGTAGTTAGTAGTCTTTCTAAGTCAGTTTTATAGTATGATTGATCACTAATACTTTTTACTCTGCTAAATATGTAGAGTTTGTCTTAAACTAGTTTTATCCAGTATATTTTTATCATAAGATCTTTAGAGAGGTTTGCCTGGGTTTTTTTTTTTTTGTTGTTTATTTTTTTAAGTTGGTTGGTTAGTTGGTTTTGTTTTTAAGGGAAGAGGTATCTGAACATTTATTATTTACTATTATTCTTCTGTATTTGATACTGGATTTTAAATTTGACTAGAACAACAAATAAAAGTAACAGGCACATAAAATCTTTGATTATATTAGAACACAGTACTTCTGCTCCCAAAATCTAATTAAAGTCATTTTTTTCTAGTTAAAGTCATTTTTTAAGTTAAGTTTGCCAAGAAACACATAATCATTATCTGTTTAGTAGCAACAGTCTAATACATTTGAACTGGATTTTTTAATGGGCTTACAAATAAAGATGCCTTGAAAATGTGAACATTTCAAATTAGCTGCTAGATCCAAACTTCCTACACAAGGCTGCAGTATGTGTTGGGTGAAGAAAAGCAGCTTGCACAGGCAAGCAAAGGCACCTACAGTAGCTGTTATTTGTTCATCCAGTGTTCTTTGTCCATAGCCAGTGGAAATAAAGCAAAAATGTTTTTGAATCTCAACCCTTTCCCATGAGATTTGTAATATAATCATTTAAACAAGAGCACTTTATTTTCCATTTCTGCATTGTATTATAGTTTCTGAGACTTCAACTAGCTGTATATTTCTGAATATGACAAAGAGGGTATTGTGTAAAGCAGTCAAGGCCTTCTTGAGTAATGAGCCAAAAGCATCCTGTGGAATACACTCTATAGGAAATACTGGTTAGCAAGACTTTGTCATGCTTCATTTCCAACATCTGACCCTTTTTAAAATTTGTCTTTCCTGGGGAAAAACATCTAGAATTCACATTTATTTATTTATTTATTAAATGAAAAATAGAGCCTATATATGCACTAGCCATTGAATGGAAGAAAAGGGATCAGCAAATGGTTTTGTCCCTTTTGTTGAATTTCCTAAATTTGGCAAGTGATCTCTTTGTCACATCAGTAGAGTCTGCCTTGGACCTAAATTTGAATAATGTTCAGACTTAGTGCCAGAACCATAAAAAATAAATAATATATGCATGATACTAAGTATTAATAAAAGAGGATATTTAGATACACCTGTAAAATTGTAAAAGGCTCTTTTCTTTTGCCTTCTTTATGAAAGTCTGTGCTGCCACATAAAAGGTGCAAATATGAAGACACTGTGTGTCTGTAGAACGATACCTGCAATTCCACAATTATTTTCCATCTTTCTTTTAAAAATCTTCTTTTGGGGATAGTATTTTTATATTTTATATATAATTTAATATATTCTTATAATAAAAAAAACTTTTAAAAGGCAGAAGAGGAATGAGAAACTTAAGCTTTGCAAAATTTCAGCCAAGACAAATTGTAGTAGGCCTTATTTTTTCCCTTATGTATAAAATAAGTAGGATCTTATCTATTTCTTTCTCTAGCGCTGTAATCTTTGAACAGGGGCTACACTAAGATGAGCAGACATTTAAGATGGCAATCTTCTCTTCCAGCAAGCAGCTGTTGAGCCCAGTTCATTTTTGGAGTACCAGTTTGTCAGACATTTCTGGGCCTTGTGATACTTCCACAAATAGACTTTTCACCCAGATGAATGGACCCATGTGCACGTTGCTGCTGAATTAGTCCAATCTCACAACCACAGCAGGATGGAGGACACCAAATCCATGGTAAGGTTGGAGTAGCTCAGCAAGAGAATAACTGACCTGGCACAAGACCTGCCAGGAGCACACTCTTCAGCAGAGACCTGGGAACGTATTTGGACCAGCAGACAGATTTTATTCTGGGTCAGTGTTTTGCACTGTACTTTCCACTCAGGCCTGAAGTAAGTGGTAAATTCAATGACATTATGATACTGGAAAATCACAGACTGACTTTAAGCAGCTCATTTTATATTGTATACAGCAGTGAGACATGGTCATAGGAAGAGCTAAAATGATTGATTATTAAAATATACACCAAAATATTAACACTGCAAAGAACCTAAAATAATGTGTGCTTTCTTTCCTGAATATAAATAACTTTTCCTTAAGCATAGGAAAGCATTTTACTATTAATAGAAATAATTTTCATCTATATATGAGAGGAGACAATTTATTTTGAATTATAGGCTGTTTTAAAAGAATAAGTATTATGCCTATAAATCAAAGACACCAGGACAAACTTTGGAAAGCAATATGCACCCGACTTCTTATTGGAAAGCAACAGCAGTTGCAGCAGTTCGGCACCTTCTAAAAATTAGCACATGGTTGGTATCTGCCTTCCTTCAATAAAACCATGGTGTTTGTTTGTTTGTCTTCAAATAATTAATCCTAACCATTATTTGCCAGGATTGATTGCCTCCAAACTCCTCAGTTTTTGAAGGAGATCAGTCAGTTGAGATGTAAAAATACAGAAACTAACGAACATGCAGTTTTCTCTGTACAGACATTTTTCTTCCTTGATACTTTATAGGAATTTTGTATCATTTTCATTTCATTCCATCCAAGTGCTTCAGAGGTTGATTGGCTATATAGTATATAGTATCTGTACATCTTATAAATCTATACTCATTGAGGGTTTTTTGACTGATCTCAATAAACTCTTCCAATTTAATGAAGAAAAGTATTTTTACTAATATTTATCAATGGATAAAGTTGCTGTCTATCAGCAACTTGAGTTCTTGCCAAGTGCACTTGATCTATTGAATTTATTTCTTGGTGGGCATAGCATTTATGTGTAATTCAAACACACAAAAACACACTGTGTTGCACCTTGGGAATAGGAGATAATAGCATCTATCATTAAAAAGAAATAAATGGTACAGATTCCAATCTGATCTAAAGCTCTGGGATTCATTTTGAAAACTATGATTTTTCCAGATGATCTTTCATGACACTCTCACAGACTACTTAATTTTATATTTAATAAGGGTGATATAGCATTATTTTTTTTTGCCTTAGAACTGGTACTTTTCATTGAATATTTATTTTATTGGATTATTATGATTTTTTTTTAACTTGAAATATTAGCTACTTCACCCTGATTCTGTTTTCTACTGTGTTTTACTCAAGGTTTTTACTCCATCCACATCAGTGGTTCCACTGAGCTAAACAAATTTTTAAATATCCTGAATACTTTATCCTTACAATCTTGCCTGAACATCCTTACAATATGCTCTTAAGAACTGCAGTTCAGGCCTAACAAGTAAATGAGATATTTCAAGTCTGCAATTATGTGATTACATAATGGTCTGAAACAGCCATCAAGGAGCCAATACCCATTATCCTGTTACCACATATTATATGCACATTCAAAATATGCAATGAAATGTATAATAGATTGAGACGGGTTGAAGATGCTGCAGTGCAGCTGGTCAAGCTTTCTCATCGTTTGAAATGCATATACCGCAAAGCAAAATTTCACACACAAAAAAAAAGTAGCTGATTTTAAGCATTTAGAGACTATCAGGTTTCTTTGAAAGATGAAATAGATCTGTACCATCTTAATTTCCTTTCAAAATTATAGGATCAAGTTTGTTTTTCTTGACCTCTTTTACTGAAGGAGCCAGCCAGTAGCACATTAGCATGCTTATACTTTGGGCTCTGGCTTTTGAGATATATTGTAAATATCTGCTAGCTCCAAACTGATATAAAAGATGTATAAAATAAAATCCTGGTCTTAGTCTTAGGAAAGAGGATGTTTTAGCAGAATTTAGGATTGTGTAGCCCTGTATATATCAATAAGTGCTTTATACAAAGCACACGCTATGATGTCTCAGTGTTTCAGGTCTTTATTCAGCAAATTTTGAATGTTGGCTTAAGTGCTTTGTTGAAAGGGTGCCACATTTATTACAGTGTTCACATTTCCTATGGATTGCAGCTGTCTGAAACATCTCAAGTATTGAAGCAACACCTCTAATAGGGATATACAGCATATATTGTAGGTTGTATTGGTCTTTGAAAGCTAACAAAGATTTCAAATGTGTTTCACCCCCCTTTTCAGCTATTTCAGCTAGGAAATACAAAGATGCTTTAATACAATAATGGAAATAATACAATTGTGGAAAAAAATAAGGCAAGGACTGTTTCCACTTCCACTTCTTAAATGAAACCCCAAACATTCTACACACAACTGGGTATTATTACTTTTTTGTTATTAATTTTAAAAATTGTATCTGTGGTTATCCACATAAGCAGACTGGGGTTTCTTGAAACAGTGGTGTGAACAGACATACCTGTCCTATTTTTAGCATTTCTGTTTGTAGTTTAGTATAAATGACAATTAAATTTTAAATAAAGTCTATCTTTAGTTGATGGAATAAAATTCTACAATTACATTGGCAGTAAATTTGCTCATTCAATATATTATGCTACATGTGCTAAATGAGAAATTAACCCTTACCGAGAGATGTCAAGTCAAGACATTAGATTGGATTTGAGCTGGGTCTAGCCACTAATCCTATGCACATCCTGAAAATGACTTCAACTAAGATGAAAGAAGATCAGGTGAGGTAAGTGTTGTCCCATGTGAATGACTATTTAAACATGGGATTCAGAGGGTTTGATCTGATTTTAAGTGACTTGGAAGGGTTAATTTCTCTGCCTCTAGCAGAAGCCTGAACTTCCCATGAAATGGAAGTTAATGTTTCTTGAGAAGTGCTCTGGGGCAAAGAATCAGAACTGAAAGTTAGAGGAAAGTGGAGGCAGGGAGTGGTTCCTCTGGGTTTTTTGGTGATTTGCAAACTGGAACTCAGCAGAAAAAGAAGGAGGAACTGTAAATTTGTGAGCGTAAAATCAGAAGGCAAGGACAGGGAAGGGAAGGCATTTAGTGGTGTTAACTAGTTTAGGAGTAGGTGAAAGGTGGAAGAATTGTGGAACAGAAGAGGTTGTAAAATAAATGATAGGATATTGTGCTTGCTATAACATTGTGTAAGATTTGATGGCCTGGAAAATAACCTTGGAGTCTTCTGTCCTAATCATGGGAGAGGTTTCTTAATAGCACTTCAGCCTTTTCAGGATTACTTAGTGAGGTGTAATGCTAATTTTCTCTCTTTGGCTTTGGTCTCATTTTCTTTAGCTACTAATAAAGGATGGGCAGGCCAAAAGTCTCTCTGTGCTTTCATGCTAATTGTGGGTTTTATGAAGACCACCAAGGAAAGGAAAATAACTGGCAGCACTCTTACATTATTAACTCACACTGAAATCCACTCATAGAAATGTAAAGCCTACACATCCTTTCAATGTCTCCTTAGGGCTTTGCTTGAGGGGTGAAGGCAGAGGAAATGAATAAGAATCACGAGACACTGGAGTTGTTTGTGGCTCCCCTCGGTCACACTGTGTCACACAGCACTCACTTCACTCTTCTCATGCTGTTGTTTCCTGTGTTGTCAGAGAATACTCATAATACAGCTTTTTCTCAAACCCTCCTGAAACCCTCCTGATACCAGATAATCACTATTATTTTAATTTCCCTATGAAATTTACCATATCAAATATTCCATACAAAATCTATGAAAATAGAAAATAATAGCAATAATGAAAAAATCCACAGCTAACCACACTTAGAAATTCATGCTACTTTCTAACTGTGTCTAATTTCAACCATTTTTTTTTTTACTTTTCAAAGAGATATTTAATTAGATTTCAGAACAAAAATTGCCAGACTAATTTTACACAAGTTTTGAGTTCCTGGTTTATAAAGGAAAGTCAAATAGTATAGTATATTCCTTCTGGATAATATAGCATTAATGTGTACAAAAAATTACTGCAGGTTAGACAATGGGAATAATGATACTGGATTAAATTGGTAACAGTGCTATTTTATACCGTGATTTTCACTAATGCAGGCAAAAATGACAGTGTACAATGATAGATTTGGAACCAAGATTCCTGTTTTTAATTTATTGAAAAAAGTTGCAGTTAAAGTACTTGTATTCTTAATCAAAACACTGCTTATAGAAAACTGTGAGTTTTGTAGATGTTTATATAATAGAAAGAATTTGACCTGTTGCCATATTCGAAGGTTTCAAATGTGCTATTTTACTGTGTAACCTATCTCTTTTCTCTCTGGCTTTTACATGCTTGTGCTGCTGACACAACTAGGCTCTTAACTAATGTTAGCACTGGGTTGCTAGAAGAGCTGATGGAGAGGCAGCCGTGCTTTAGTCTTACTTGTGAATCCTTAATGAAATTATCATGAAAATTTTAATTTCTGTATCTTTCTTACAAATGTGACCAGATGTGAAGCAGAAAGAGTCCCCAGACCATTGTCAGGGCACAGTGAGCTGAGTTGTCTCAAGAGCCAAGAGAAGATGAGACTTGCCTTGGGCACTCATGATGTTGGGGTTGTAGCCAGCAGAACGTGATGTAAACACGTTGCTTGCAGGCCATGTGTGCAGCTGCTACATGTGAGGGGTTTGTGAGGCCATCCATCCAGCACCTCAAGCTTCTTTTCTGCCTGAGAAAAAAAAATTAGTTACTGTTTTGGCAGACATTAAGAATCTCCTCATTTTGGCTTCAGGAGAATGGAGAGCCAAGAGAGCCTGTGTTTATTGAAATGTGTTCCATGAATAAATGAAATCATAAAAAATGAACCTTCATATTCCAGATGACAGTATTTTTTACAATTCATTGGTTAGTTTATAATTAATATCTACTTATACATTCAAGTACTAATTATAAATGTCCACTGAGACTACTTACTTAACATTTGGATTAATAGTCAGACTTAACTTTCACTTTAGTCATTAATTCATTCATTAATATTCTCTTTCTAAGTAGTGTATGCCATGATTTAAAGTAAAATAACTAAAATAGTTATAAAACAGATAGCTACAATTTCTGATTATACATAACTTCTACATCCCCAATGCCAACTAGCATAATCCAGTGAGCTTTTAAAATTACTTTTTTTTGGTATCTTTTCTTGCTTCTACAAAGAAGGAATTGATGAATCAACATGCATAAGCACATAACTGTTGTTTTTTTCTGATGCTTTTCTATATTTGTTTTCTTACTAACTCTTCTTTCTTGGGCCTTCATATCTTCCTCTTGCCTTTTTATTATTTTTAAGATAATATCTTCTTCCTCTTTGTGACACTATTTCTTGTAATCATCCTTCTCCAATACCTACATTCATCTGCAGAGGAAATTAAGTAGTGCCTTAGTCCTTGCACACAGAAAATGACCCAAAGGATTGACTCCACAATATGGCTTATCAGTGTCAGATCACATCTGTTTGCCAGATTCAGAGGAAGACCTAAATTTAGAATTCAGTTACTCAAAAAATGGGGTTATCTAGATTCTGAATTTGACTTAGGTATCTCTTTGACTGTCATTGTGTGGGGTTTTGTTTGTTTGTTTTTTAGAAATCAGTGGATAATATTCTTCACAAAAATAATATGCCATAAAAAGAGCACTAACATAAAGTGACAAGTGTAGCTTTAAACTAAAACCCACAAAAAAAAGGAAAACCAGGAAAGCCAAATATTCTCTCCCAACAGATATATCTAAACATTTGACAGAGAGAAGCAGATGATATTCTATGTGCTTCATCAGAAGTCCAGAAATACCATTTACTAGTTTATTCTAGATATCTTTTTTCCCAGAGAGAAACATCAGTTAAGTAGATTTATGAAAAACAAGAATTATTTCAACTTTATCCATTATGAAGTGGAAAACACCATGGAGATACATCTGCTGGTGGTCTGACCTAATGCCAAGCAGGTAGAAAAAACACCAAGATTTCTATGTTCAAGTTTGAACAGTTACAGATTGTTGGCATGAATTCTACAAAATTCTTGCTAGATTAACTTCACTTTATCAAAGGTGGTTTTCAGGAGAGGATTGTTATTATACCATTATAATAATCCTTTCAGTGGTTGTTGTTGTTTTTATTATTATTATTATTATTAGGATTAGTTTGGTTGTGGTAGAACTTGTGTGGAAAAAAAATTAAAAATAAAAACAAACAAACAAACAAACAAAAATCAAAAAGCAAGACTCTTCTCTAAAGCATGTTTCTTCCTGTCATATTTAAAGTGAAGGGATTGGCTCATTTTGCCAACTCTCAAAAGTTTGTGTCCACTCTCATGAAATTATAGGGCCAAAGTGCACAGAAAACCAAAACATGCAATTAAGCCACCTCTTTCCAGCTCCTTATTTCAAGGCCACTTTCATGCTTTCCACCAAACCCAGCTATAGCACAAAGCTGGCCCCAGTCACACACCCCACAGCCTGTAACCTCCACAAGGCCCACAGTTACTTATCTGATAGAAAAACAAATGGGCACAGGCAGTCTGTACCCAAGGAGCAAAAGGGCTTGGGCAACCTCCCTTTATAAAACTGCTCTGAGCAGTGTAAAACAAAGGAGGATTTATCATTTTCATTTTTAGACAAGTGTTGAGCTATGCTAAAAATGTCATTGTTATCTCCATAAACAACTAAATAATACAAAATGTTTTTTAATCAGGCATGCCCTATTTTAGCTGGAAATTACTATATGTTTTGCAAGAAATGATGAAATTCTATGTCCTACAGCATCCGTAACAGTTCCAGTGCATAGTTACTTTTCCATATCAGTATGAATCCATTAAATATTGCTGTTTAAAATCTGTAGCACTGTTTTTATCTGATTCACCCTTTTAATCACTGAGCAGGTACTTTTAAAAGACATCTCGAAGCCAAAATGACATTCTTCTTCTCAGTAGGTGTTTCTAATTATCAGCAGCTGTTTCTATTTCTATTTATTTTTGACGATGGCTTCTCCATTATGTTCTCCTGACCTTGCAAAGGCATTCAGCTTGGAATCTCTGTCTTTTTTCTTGATTTAAGATACTTGCTGGCAAATACACTAAAGCAAGTTGAAATCCAAACAAGTAAAATGGACACGTTTAGCAGGTCTGAGGCAGTCAGGGAGTGTGTGCCATGGTAAAGTCTGTGTGCTTAGAGTAATCCCTAGATAAGCAAGGATCATGTTTCCTTTGTACGTTACTGCCATCTGCTGCATTTTATCAGCAGGCTTTTTTTTTCCCCTATCCGTAATTATAGCTGGAAGAGATCAAAAAGTGTAACCAGCACCACAAGACTCATATTTCTGCACTGATACCAAAGCTCCCAATATGTACTTTTAAATTCAGTCCCTAAAGAAGCCTTCAGCCTGGTATTTCATCAGCTATAAGGATGTTTCAGGCCCTGAAAGGAGAGTGCACAGTTCAGTCATTTGCTTATATTTCCCGTCATGCAAACCGTGCACTGTGCGAGGGCTCCTTGCGCCACTGAGCTCGCAGGGGGCTGCGGAGCAGCACCAGGGGGCTGCTTTGGGGTGCTGGGGACATCCCTCTCTTTTCTTGTAGCCGTAGAATAAATCATCCTAAGTTGGGTGGGAGAGGGATTTGAGACATTTATATATCAGCTGAGGAAGCAGGAAAGCCGGCTGGTCCGAAGGTAGTGGGTTCACAGAAATTATTTACCGTTAGTTAAACTAACCTTTCTATATTCCACCCCACTACTAACCTTGACTGGTCTTTTTAGTGCCTTTTGTGTATCCGTGGGGTTTTCTTTTTCTAATAGATTTACTGCTGCTGGCCACATGTACTAGCATTCAAGTAGTCACTTCTCTCATAAACTCTTTGTGCTCTGAATGTCAACTCCCTGGGGCTAGTGCCGCTTTTACGGGAGGCAGTTCAGTATGTGGCACTTTCCCCTCTGAAACAAAAGCATATATATATATAAATAGATATACACACACACACATATATGTATATATATATACATACATATAAAGGGCCAGTAAACTTCCAAAATTCTTTGTTGTTGTTTGTTTGTTTGTTTCAGAAGCAATAAAGCCATAATTCTGTGTACTTCAGCCCACAGTACTAACCAAAGGAGACTTCATAAAGAAGAACTACCTCCAACTCAGTGACCAAATTTAGACACTAGTGATGATGTCCAACTTGCATTATTTCCCTTGATATTTCATGCCGTACCATGCTTCTCTTTGCTGTTAAACCACAGCCAAGCATCACAGTGGGGGCTTTGCCTGTCAGTGATCAGAGGAACAAGACAGCACTTAACTTAAAGCAAGGAATTAAGTCCCACTAAAGTCCAAGAATTACAATATTTTCTATAGGTAGGTGATATACAACAATGGCTTGATTTGTATCTTCCGCTGCTACCTGTTACAGGTGACTATATTTTTATACTGTAGTTCACTTATTTATTGCAATAGGCTGATATCTTTCTGCAAAATTGTGAATTCACCAATATTTTATGGTCTCTTTTAAAGCACAACTTCTCTTGTTTCACTTTTCTAGTATAAAGGGGTACTGATGATGGCTTTAGCTAGAGAGCAAGAGGAAAAATAATATTTGCACTTGGGTACCTTCTAGGTGGTAAATGTTACGCAACCTTCAGAGAATAAAATTAAAACACTGAAAAGATGAGTCTTTACTTTTAAGAAGCCAAGGAGAATTGGGAAAGAAACACTGCAACAGAAAAAGACAAACTATATTCATATGGGAGATAATGAGAACTATATTATAAAGAACCTGTGGGCCTCTTCTTTACTAGTAAAATAAGTAAGGTAGGAATAAGGATAAGGAGGCTACAACTATATGATAGATTTAAAGAGGAATTTCCTAGACTGCAGAATGATTTCTCTATTTTTGAACAGGGTGACCTTAGAAAAATAAAGTACATAAGAGCTGATAATAGTAATAGTAATAGCAATAATAAAAGAATAATACCAGAAAAACATAGCTTCTTGCCATTAAAAGCTGAATGGTAATTCAGGCCCTAGTCTGGAAGAGAACAGAATCCAGAGGAGTAAGATGTAAGATGTTCCTGTGGAAAATCAGGTTGGTCAATTCATTATGTTCAATATTTGAATGACAATAAATAAATAAATGTAAGGGCTTCAGTTCCAATTCAACATGCAGCTCTCCCTGCCAGAATTTGTACATGTCTGTTGTATGTTGCACACCTTATAGAGGCAGAATGCAGCAAGTTCCACTGTCTGCTTGGCAAACAAGGTGTTGGGCTGCATAAGCCCAGCCCCTGGTGCAACACATCACTGTGCCAAGAGCTAATTTTGAAGCTTCAGTGCAAATCAGAGCAGTATGTGCAGACTGCTTCCACAAAGAGCAGTTAGCAAAAGATTCCCCAATGAACAGAAGTAATTGTAAATATGTGGCTTTCCCAATGTGTTCCTAGATGATAAACTAGACGGTTTGTCATCTGCTGCCATGTGTTCTCTGGCTCTGAATCTCTGTTGCTGGGAAAAGGTCTGTCAGGGCAGAAGGAGTGAAATGCAAATTGGGTTTTGCTTATATTTCTGCCTCACAGAAGAATGTCTAATGTCTGCAGAAACAAAACAAAACAAAAAGCCTTACTTCAGATTTGTTCATAATGTTTGTCTTTGTTCTAGAGTATTAGGCAGTTATACCTTGTTAAGATCAAACAGCTAGGGTCACTCAATGTGATTTCTAAAATCAGCAAAATGTGAAAAGAAATGCTATCCCTTTTTCTAAACCAGATATTTTTCTGGTATTCTCAGAGCTCAGGTCTGTCCCTCTGGCTGTGTTTCAGTCCTGTAGATTTTGGTGGTTGCTAAATCAGTTGGATTTAGAATTTCTCCCTTCCCCTAATCAGTAACATGAGTTAATTACTTTACCTCACTTGTTTTTGTCAATGTAGGTTTTTGGACCAGTGAGTGATGGGGATAGATCTAGCCAAAGCGTCCTTTCTGAAGCTTAAATGCATTGAGTGAGTCCATTGCTGGGGTCTACAGTTTGAGCAAGCAAACAAGTGGGGGAACTTGTTCCTAATATTGCAAGGATGGGATAAGTATAGACCTGTCTATAGTTAAAATCATATAGAAATTCCAATGACTTTGGACACAATGACTGTGTTTGATTTTTGCCCAATAAGCAGCCTATGAAATATGGTACAGACGGGACAAATCAGCTGAAACTAGAAGGAATCCCATTTGTGTTGTTTAACTGAATAAGCAAGAAATAGCTAAAGAAAATTAAGGAAAAATCATTTTCTTGATTAGAGATCATGGATTTCCAATACATTTTGGAAGGGATTAGTTCTCAAGTACGGGCCTTGGTTATGAATTATCATACTGGATAAATATTCTATATTCCTAGTAGGCATCTGAACAAATCTTGCGCTTTTATCAAAGGTCTACTAGGAATCGAGAACTTTTATCCAGTATGATAATATCTGTACTTTTTTTTTTTTAATCTTTCATTCCTCAGACATTTAGAGAGCTTTGCAGCCCATTGATTTTTCCAATTATTTGAGTTTGAGAATTTCCTCTGTGAGGCATTACATCATACTCTAAAAGTCAGGAAGATTCAGAGACTATTTAAACACTGGAGAAAACCCCCAACTCAGCAAGGAAAGCTCTTAGTAAAATGGACCTGTGTACATTTATATAAACATTTGGGATGCCATCCCAGCAGTGGAGTGTCAGGTAGCCTTTGTGGGTACAGTGAAAAAGGGACTGGAAACACCCAAAGGAAAATACTCAGCATTTAGTAGTCCAAAAAGTGACAGATATTTCAAAATGTTTCCTTTCTTGGAACATTGATGCAAGATGGTAGAGATCACAAATCTGAATCATGGGAAAGGTAATTCTTTCTGACAGAGACACTTCATAAAATAAATCTCACCTCATATGTATTAAAGAGGATCCTCAGACAATCCCTATAGCAGCCTTTGCCCGTAATGGGCTTTGCTCATCCTCAAAGGTTTAGGTATTCTAACCAGAGTCAGCCTAAAATTGATATTGTAAAGCAAATATAAGATTGTGCTATAAATACTTACGGTAGTTTATGCCTTTTATTGAATTATATTACAGAGATCTCTATGATTACAGAAATCTGTGATCTTGATCTTTGATCATTGTGTTGCAAGGTGTTACTAATAGCTCTACCAATGATATTTGCACTGGTTTACTATATGAACTTTAACCTGA
>JAUBOD010000338.1:331076-346343 GCA_032353885.1 Nothura maculosa
CTCCCAATCTTCATTATTTGAAACAGAGAGATTCTGGGACACAATCACATTGGTATTCATGACCATCATTTGTATTTTTATATTTAAATCTGTATTCTCACTATCACAGAGTATTACTCCTTCATCAGGCATACCATAAGCAAATTAAAATAGATGTTTCGAATGGCAAATTTAACTGACTTATGAGTTTATAAAAGGCATAGCTTTATTGCTTCATGATTCAAGCATCCGTGGGTCCCTGAATAGGATGACACATTAGATTTTATGTTGAAATAAAACAAAGGTTCTACATGCTTCACTGTTCCTTCTTTTCCAAGTTACTATAAATCACAAAAGCTGTGGGTTATAGCATGCATGTACTTCATTAGGCTGTGTCTTTGCATTTTGGGAGAAAGGAGGAACAGTTTTGTTTTAAAGAATAAAATTGCTTCTACAATATGAGCTATATTGTTAATACTCTTCAAATTCCCAGTATGACTGTCAAAAGTAATAAGAAAAAGTGTAAATGAAAAATCCTACGATGTGAGTCATCATGTATTAGGAAATAACAATTCACTATCAAGTCAGTTTTACCAGCACAAGTCAGATACAGAGAGTCACAGACCTATTGGTAGGCATTGTAAACTGAAATCACATTATCTGAAAGCTGGACAAAGCTATTGGGACAAAACAAACATCAAGAGGATTTTCTTGGTTGAAACAGCCATCGATTTTTAGATGGCTCTCCCTTAAGCTGCTTAAACAGGATAAAAAAAAATTAACTTTAGTCAGATCATTTTAGCTAGCTAATAACCACAAATATTAGAAGTCTTTAAATATTTTTGTCATAGTCTTGTCTTTCAAAGTAGATGTGCACATTGCTTTGATTTATTATGCTCAATAAATTGCAGCATTTTGCTGATTCAACATACTAAATCCCACTCTACCTTTAAACCAGAAAGGGAGAAGTTGTTAAAAACCATTTTTACTTGTGTCTAGAAGTGCTCAAAAGGAAGCATTTCTGCTGAAATTTCCAATTATGTAAATGCAGTTTTTATACTTTCTTTTAGGTGAAATGACAAAGGCTCTATACCCAATTACATCATGTCTGTGGCTGATGGCTCTTCCAGTTTTTGAAATGGACTGGCATTTATTACTTTATATGTGGTCATACAGCAAAATCTGCATTTAAAGCTAGGTTTATATGGCAAAGCAGCCATTCTGCCACAACACAAGGTTTCAGGGAATTTTGGCGTATATCACAGTTATTAAAACTCATGGGAAGAAAGTAGAATGTAAATGGGAAGAAAGCCTACTCTAGCAAGAAATGTGAGTAGGCTCATGACGCCACTGTGTCTTCTACACAGATTTGAATGTCTGTAACAAATCAGAGAGCTTGCCAGTAAGGTACAGAGAACACAATGAAGATATTTCAAAGAAAATTAATATCGTAATGTCATATTTAGTCAATTTCAATCAAAGAACTTCGGCCATTATTAGGGGCAGGTGCTTCACCAAGCCTTGTTTTTACTACTGCTTCTTGGTTACAGTTGTTGTGCTCTCTTCAAAGTGTATCTGTGCAGGGAAGGTAAGGAAAGTGATATGAAAAGTAAACCATGTGTCAATATTAGGAAACATAAGGTAAAGGAGAATCCAGATGTGCTTGGGGCCTTATCTTCACCCACTGGAATCCTATTACCAGATTAGATGACTTGGAGAGGTCATTTCTTGGCTCCGAGCTCTTGTATTTTCTGTAGCTGTATTATGGTTGAATAGAAACTGAGGAAGTTTTACTCCTCAGTTTTTTGAATAAGGAGATTGGTTAACAAAATGCCTTTCTCAGATATGAGTTATGCCATTGTTAGTTAAGATCAGCAACATTGATAAAATATCTGTTCTTAAAGAGAGGTTTGTTTTTTTTTTGAGGAAGAGAATTCTTGAAGTCACATGAGTTATTTTTCCTTTCAGACACAATGGAAGGAGACACGTCCCTTTAATCTTCACATTGGCAGAACTAATGATGTGAACATGATTGTCAAATTGCATATTGCTTTGCATTCCTCGAGCACTCTTGGGAACGTAGCTTACAGTACACATTAAAATGTCAAGTGAGGTCATTTGTTGCTTTGAGTGAATACATAACATTGAAGAGTTGAGTAGAGCCCTATCTGAGGTACACTGTAGAATCTTTGCCATCTTTTCCTCAGTCTGTCATCATTAATTAAGAGTAACTATATGAAAGTAATAATAAAAGTTCCTTAGCAATGTTAACTCTCCAACATTACATGTTAAATATTTTGATTACGGGTTAAGTCTCTAAAGATCCAGCTGAATATACAAGGAGTTGAAAGTGACAGAGGGCAAGCATTAGAATTAACAAGGCTGCTAAGAAGTGCAATGCTTTACAACAAACAAGCTAACATAAGCTATATAAAGAAATCCTCTTGAGCACTTACAAAACATTCAAAGTGGATCTCTGCTGTAGATAATAAAGCTTCAATCATATATTAGAAAAGTTGTCAAAGAGGAGGACCTATTTCTCCTACATTAGCCATGGAGTTCAGTTCATCCTACAAGTTAACAGTTTAGTGTGATAAAATGATAACCAAATTTGAGGTTGAGGAAAATTGACCAGAACAAGTTCAATGATGAAGCCAAGAGTAATGAGTATGGGACAGATCCTGATGCCTTCTTGGGGACTGGCCCCACGTTCCCACTGTGTGACAGGGAACACAAGTATTCTATCTCTTTCCTATCATAAGTGATACCTATTCCAGGTCCAGTCCTTGAAGATCTATGAAATAAGGAAAAGGGATATCAATGAAGTTAAGTAGGGCCTTGCTGTGGAAGTGGAGAAGATAGATGAAAATCTGAGTATGAAGGCTAAAGGATAATATGCTGTTCCTTTCAAGGATGAAGACAGAGTTTAGATCCAGTGCATATACGGTGATTAGCATCTCTAACACCATCTGAGGGGACTGGTGAAGGAGCCTGCTGTAGTAAAGGTTTTGTGACAATGCACTGAATGACAGCTAAAAGTGGCTGGATTTTGCAATTTTTTGAAGGAACAAAATTCCACAGCAAAATAGTTTCCAAAATGGTAGCAAGAGAAATGGATTACAACTGTGAGAGAGACCCAAAAGATGTCGTGAGATTAGGAAATCTTTTGAAGAAACTGAATACAGTATCACTGATGTAAAACATGCACAAATGAACTGTGTTGTAAAAGCAGCTTGGTAACCAAACATATTTACAGCATTAGAAAGATATTTGACAACAAAGAGACATAATAAATAGGCTCAGGGAATATTTTGAATTCTGAGAGCATCCCTTCCCTTGCATTCTGACTTATTTTATCCAATGGCTTTTTTTTTTCCCCTTGCTTTCTCTGCCAAGTAAGTTTTATGTAGTTAGAGAGACTTGGCAGGAGAAGAAGATTACTTATGATCTCATGACAAATCAGGAATGGTAAAAGGTTCTGAGTTTGGGGAGGAAGACTAAAGACAAGAAATCGAGGAAGTGAAAACCAACCTGCATAATAAATAAATAAGACAATATGAATCTATTGATTATTTTCCCTTCAAAAAATAAAAAAATGAGCTAGGGCAAGGAAATGAATATATATGTTTAATTCCTTTGTCTATATCTCTGCAATTTAACAGGGATATTATGGAACTGTTGCAAAACTCATGACTCATGGGATACATTTACTGGACAAAGAACGGAATTTTCTTGTGGAAAGCTTACAAGGCTTGAAGTTTTACAGAAGCTGAGCTTAACTTCCCCAATGACTGTAGAAAGAGAATGCTTTATCTGGAGTTCAGGTGCATTGGCATTATTTTGCCAACACCTCAAAGACGGCAGGCAAGAAAAGCTATGCTGAAAAAGTAGACCCCCAAAAAATACAAGCATAAAGACATTGCTTCAGTGTCCCTGCTTGTCTTGATGTAAGTTTTCTCCCATTCGCATCTATCCACTGGGTCTCTAACACAAGAAGCAGAGGTGACTTCAGAAAGAACAGTTTTCTAGAAGCTTTGACTCTTCATTTCCTGAAGCTATGAAAAGCTTTCTTGTTTCAGAATATAAGAATTCTATCTCTTTGGGGGTATGTGACTTTATGGAAGTGTTACACTCTTCTGAAGAAATTCATTCATTAAGAATGGTGCTATTAGGATAACAACAATAAAATGTTTCACTGCAATAAAATTGAAATATTTTTTCTTTCAGTTCCATCATAGTATCATACGTAAAATTCTGAATAGGCCAAAATATGAAGTTTAGACTTTTTTTTTTCTCAATAATGAAATTTTCTGGTGGGCTGCTTGATTTGAGAGCATGGAATTTTTCTATTTTTATACTCAAGAAATGATGTACTCTAGACATTGAGCCAAATTCACAAATTCAGGCTCTGTAATATTTTAGAGAGTTGTGGGGTTCTTTTTGTTTTTAAGGACTGTTGGGCTTTCTCCACAAGGAAGCAGCAAAAATGTCAGTTTGAAACATTTAATCAGCCCTAGAAGAAAAGTTCTGTTTTGCAGGAATAACTTGTTAGTAGCTGTTGAGAAACAAATTCCATCCAGGCTCATGGTACTACTTGTTACTCTGTCTCCTCAGTTGAAGCACTAAGTTGCTGCATAGCAGGGATCTGTCAACAGTGAAAAGCTCCAGCCTCTCTTGTATAGACTGAAACATTTACTGTGCTATAAGCTACAGCAGATGCAGGTGAGTGTCTGCATGTAGGTGAGTGGATGACCTTGTTTGTGTGTCCCTGGAGAGCTGCAAATGCCCAAGTGCAAGCGCAGAGCACATCGTATCTACATAGGACTGCTCTTAAATCACTCTCTCTTCTTTTGCTACAGAATACCTAAAAATGTATTCTTCTTATATCGGAGATCATCCCAGAATGCCCGTGAAACTGAAGCTGGGCTGCTTCACTGCTTTGGAAAGCACAAGGCAGTGCTCATTCCCCGCAATTTGCAATTTATGGAGGCAGTTTATTTGCATATCACCCATAATGCATCAGTGCCAGTCACTGCTGAAAGAAAAGAGCTTTAGGGGAAAATACAGATAATTCCTGGATTTTAACAGAGAGACACAGCTATTAATTCCAAAAAGATTGACAGTTGTGTTTGTTTGGCTAAAGATGGCACTAACAGTTTCACCATAACAGTAAGGTAGTAGTCTGCAGAGAGCTATAAATAGGCCCTTGGTAGCACACAGTATTTGGCTGGTCCGATGGCAGTGGACTTTATAATTAATTGATCACAGTCAGTTACAGATTTCTTTGTTCTTTCTCCACTCCCACTGCTGCACTTGACTAGTCTTTTGCGGTTGAAAATCCACCTTAATCCTTTTTTTTATTATTTTAATATTATTTGCAATAAAGACTTATACAAATATTGTTCATTTTCCTGTCATTGTTCCCACACTCTAGTGGGAAGATAAAGCAGTATTTCATCAACAGGGTTCAGGAATATCATCATCATGCACAGTAGAAATCAACCTTCACTTGTTTTTGCTTAAGTGCTTTACTGATTTTAACATGTTTAGCAGCTTTTGTCCCTTTTAGTTTGTGAACTAGCCATCCTTTTTGTTAGCCTGGTGTGTTTTGGAATAAACAAGCACTCATGAGAAAAAAAAAAAAACCAACAAAAAAAACACTTTTATCTCTCATTGACCCTGCTTTCTGGTTCAGTCTCTCTGTAAAGCCAGTAAAGGTATAAAAGGTAGTAAAAGGTATTTCTAGAAAGTGAGTGAAAAGAGGTACTCACTGCTAGTGGTAGACGGGGAAAAAAGAGTCACTGAAGAAAATTAAGATTCCATTTTAATTGTTTAGTTTTTATTTTTAATACTTATAACTTCAGGCCTGGTTTTAACAAATTAAAGGAAATAACACATAAAAGAATAAATAGCATGAAATAAGTGATGACTGCCTAAACATTTCACATAGTAGACATTGGAAATCTTTGTTCTAGGTACTTTATTCCTGATCAGAGAATCAGAAAACACCACTCAGTGAGCAGGAGTTCCTGATTTTACACAAAAAGACATTTCATTTTTGGTTGTCATGTCCCTCAGGTAACTCTCTAATGGTCAGAACTAAAGTTTCCTTTTGTGAACCAAGCTGCACTATATACTCGTATAGCCACTTCCACAGCCTCCTTCTCCTGTACAGTTGTATTCAGAGGCAAATCAGGGGGAAGCGGTTAAAATTCCACTTCCTCGCATGTGGACAGTAAAACTACTACAACGAGTATATCTCCCGAGTTTCATAGGCCTACAGGGGCTTCAAGTAACCTCTTTTTCTGCACTATCCTGGCCTATAATTGTGTTGGCCTTAAAAGTAATTCTTCCCTTGGAGGCATATAGTTGTTTTTGCTTTGAAGCGAAGACTCTGGCACCTTCTCTGCACCAGATGCAGGTTGCACAGGCCTGGTGGCAGCCATGTTCTCAGCACACAGCCTTGGACCATGAGGCCATGTCTTCCTACATGTGCCTCTTTTAGCTCTCCCTTTTCCCACACACCATGAAAGATTCATATTTTAATACTTAAAAGTGCACAATGCACCATGGCTGTACACGTCTCCTTGCCTGGGCAGACAGGCCAGGCCACCATTTTCCCCTCTTTTTCCCCTCCTTTCCTTCCACCTCTCTTCCCTTCCCCCTTGTCTCCCAAAACTTTTGCCACCTCAACAGAGCCCTGCTCTGCTTCCCCCTGCTGCCCCTTCCCTTTGGGCCATCCCAGGGCTGTAACAGCAAGGGAGCCCAGGCCTCTGCTCCCAGTACAGCACATTTCAGTTATGGCAATGCCATGTTCTCCAGGCACAGAGCCTTCTCCTCACCTGTCTCTACCAGTCACTATGCAAAATTTTTATTACCACAGAAATATTTAATAAAACCCAGGCAGCATGAGGCAAGAAATAATGCATTATTCATGGCATTATTGAGAAAAATTTCTCATATTTTGCAGTATATGACTCGCTGTCTTCCTTCTCTGGGAGGGGATTGCCATCTTCATCACACTTTCTGACCTCTTTGCCTTCCTATCTGCTGCCTTTATCCACTCATCCCCTGCACCCTTGTATTTTGTTTAAGCCTCTTAAATAAGCCAGGAACATATGGGATTTTGTTTTTTTTTTTTTTTTGTTTTGTTTTGTTTTGGTTTTTTTTCCTCTTCACAGCTCTCAGTGGTTCTTTCCTTTGCATCCACCACAGGTGCCACTACCCTGTGTGCTACTGTGAACTCTGTGTCCTTTCTCAAGCTTTTTTATTAAATGAATGCAAGTTTTGTGATAGCTTTTCCTCTTGGATTCAAGCAGCTTTAAAAACACCTGCCTGATGTATTGTCATTTTCTCTCTTGCCTTTTTTTGCAATCATGGAGGCCATTTTACAGCCTGTACACCCTCAAGGATGAATGCTAAGTATCTGGCTAATGCATTGCCCTTCCCCACAGTGGCCGTGTTTAGTAGGCCTCTGAAGCTAAAAGAATTTCAAGGTTTTAAAAAGCCTTAAGAACAAGTATTTGCCTAAAACAGAAGCAAACACTGAATTTCATTCTGGCAAAGGAAGCCTAGGCAAAACTTGGGATACAGGCTCCAGATATGGAATGATACACCTAAACAGAAATTTCATCAGGAATTTTAATTATCTCCCCTAGACTGATGGGTCTTTCTAGGACTGGTGTAGCTTACCTAGGAAACCATCAATTTTCTCTATCACAAAAAAGAAGAAAAAAAAGAAAAAAGAAAAATAGAAAAAAGAAAACCACAAATAGAGACAAGCACGTTAGCCTAGAGGCAGTGTTTGTAGTGTCCCGTTGCCCCTCTGCACAAGTGAGGGGGGTGTTTGTGCCACAAAGCAGTGTCTTTACCTTTTACATGAAAATCTGTCTTTGTGCCACATAAATGTTGCTGGTTTTCTGCCAAAGGGTCATCTGCATCATGTGGGAGAGGACAGACCTATTCCTCAGATAATCCACAAAAGGAGAACTTCTTTTGTCTTTCCAGCCTTCTCAGCTGCTTTTAAACACTGGTTAACAATGTAACAACATTTTCACCACAAACACTTTAGAGTCAAATGTGGTAACAAAAATATGTAAAAATATTCTTCCTCATGACTTCAGCAATAGTTAGCTGTGAAACTTCATCACTCACACTTAGCTCAGTAAGGTAGAATAGTGGAAGGATTACCAAATTCTGTCGTTAAGGCAAACAAAACATTCTGAACAAAATATACCTCAAAGTAAAGTTGGACGTAGTATCTTTTCTCTAAGCACTAGATATTAGTGCTTTTCTTTAAAAAAAAAAAAAAACAAAAAAAACCCTGAACCTTGCAAGTATGCAATTGGATGCTTAGTGTTGGAAACAGTAATTGGAAATATGCAACATTGTTACCTCTGAGAAACTCCCCGAGCTATATCCTCAGGGAGTGTTCCCTAGGGAAAAGCATTAACTACATGCGAATATATAAATGCCTGTAGTCCAAAGAGAGCAAATTAAGATATTTTAATTAATTCACTAGGAGGAAAGATTTCCCAAAATCTAAATTGCAGTGAATTTATGGAAGAAAAAAAAAGTGCTCATACTTGTAATTCCAGATGCTTCACATATTTTTATTCCTCCAGAACACAAAATGTTTTGATAGTACTATGGATTACTTATTATAGGACTGAAACCATGAGTAGGGCAAAACAACAACTTATTTGGTCTCAGAAAGATAGGTTACTAACCATGTCATAAGATTTTTTTTTCCTGTTGTTTAGAAAATACAGAGCTATGATTTAAGACGTCTTTTCCCTCTAATTTAAAGCAATGGAATGTTACACACCTAAAGATGACTCACTTTAACAATGCACATTGGTAAGGCTGTATTGTTCTATACTGCTTTCCCAAATTCATGCATATTCCAAGGCCCTTAGCTAATGTATATCACAATGCAGTAAATCTCTGCTTTAAGGAGCTTGCAAGAAGTATCTCTGTTCATTTATTTGTACTATTAACTGGCATGGGGATGGGGGTATAGTTCTAGTAGAGACTTACAGACACATTTTATGTAAATAATAACTAACAGTGTTTGAGGTTATTAAAGCAATACTGTTCTCCATTTACTGAAGGTATGAACCCAATTATCTGCAAGTACAAAAATAAAATAAAATGGATTGTTATTTTACATACTAGCTGGAATAAAATAGCTATTACATAGCAAGACACTCCCTTGTGG
Organism: Nothura maculosa; assembly: GCA_032353885.1. NCBI lineage: Eukaryota > Metazoa > Chordata > Aves > Tinamiformes > Tinamidae > Nothura > Nothura maculosa. Next base: position 340,276 of record JAUBOD010000338.1, read on the forward strand.
GGGAGCAAAAGGGACAGGATAGATCCCCCAATCAAAAAAAAAAACAAACCAAAACAAACCAAAACAAAAAAGCAGTTTCATGGAAGTCAAGCATTAAGGATAAAATAAATTGACTTGCATACAATTGCTTTACTATGAAAATTTCTCTACATGGCTGGATTGAAACAGTGGACTCCAGAGGATCCTTGCTTTCTGCCACTATAGGCAGCTTTGATTGTAAACAGGAAGAAGAGGCAACAAGCTGAACTTCATCTGTCTGCCTGTAATTGGTTCCAGAAGAAAAACTGATGAGATAAGGATCCAAGTCCACAATCTTCTAATAAGCAAAAAAGAAAATCCAAATGAAATCAAAGAAACAGAACTTAATTTTTCAGTAATGAGACACAAAGGTAATAAAACCTTTCATAGGAGAAAAGGAAAAAGAATAAACTGATATCAAAGGCAGTAGAGGAGATTAACATCTTGGTCATTATCTGTGACTGCCCATTTAATTGCAGTCTGTGTTCTGAAAATTAGAGATAAAGATAAGCTATGGAGCTTTTAGTTTTGAATACTTAATAATGCTGCAGTTCTTCCTCCAAATGGAAAAGTCAAAACATTGCTACCAAGAATCCACCTAAACTACTAAAAACTCAACCCATGCTCATCCTTTTGCTACATGTAGCATATAAGTACTTTCAGCATTACAAGAAATCAATACTTAGAGGAAAAGGCAGGTCATATTTACAGCACAGCTCCAAGCCAAACACAGCAGGTGCAGACCTTGAAGTCTGTATCACTGCTCCATCCTCTCTCCTGTCTCCGTATTTTAGCTTTTAGTGTGGCTAAGAGTGAATTTAGGTAGTACAGAGCCCATCTGCAAGACATTGTCTTAGAAACTCTGGAGAAGACTGATCCTTGTAAACCAGGTAGCGTTAGGCCATCAACGCACCTAACTCCCCCTTCCCTCCAAATTAAATTAAACCAGGTTCCATTTACTGGTGGGCTCACTCTGTAGCTGAGCAATGAGGAGAGCTTCCCTTCCTGTCAGAATTACTTGTATAACTCATACTTCTGTCTCTTATCCTAGTTCACACTCATAGGCCCAAATTCAGACCTAGTTCAATGAGGCCTGGTTTCTATTTACCTTACATAAAAGTAAGACTGATTTCAAAACAAGATTTCCAATGTTCCAATGTATTCCAATGTCCAGCTAGGGTGATCCCAGGAATCCTGGACACCAGGTGATTTTAGCCCTGCTTAGTAAGTGGTTCTTGAGAACTATGGTTTATTTTGGTGCACCAAAATATTGATTTAAAAAATCTGTGGCTGATGTAATGAATATTTTGAATAATCACAGCTTTAAGAGAAACCCAAAATTGCATACAATTCACTTAGAATACATGTTACAGATTTTCAGTAATAGATTGCTGCAAACTACATTCCCTACTAATAAACCTAAGTGCTAAAGTACTAAATATTAGTTCCATTTTTTTCCCCTCCTTCTCCTGTGGACATAATTTTCCTCTTTTATGTTTTCTTTTGGCTCTGTGCTACAATTATTTTAACTGCCTACTAACACAAAATTGCTGCTGTTTGTGCCATTTCTAGATCCTGTTAGTGCTTTGTTAATAGTGCTACCAAATGCACCCCCAAATCTCCCACTGCTAATGCATTTTTAAGTTCCCTCAGTTGGCCTGTTGTCCAGGTATGGAGGTAGCCCAAAGAGCTGCTGCTATGGCTCAGAAGAGTGGTAAGAGCAGCTGGCAAAGCATGAGACTATATATGTACATTCATATACACATATGTGTATATATATACACACACATACACATGTATATGTAAATATATACATACATATGTGTGTGTGTATGCTTTTTTTTTTTTTAATTTTTGAAAAAAGGTGTTTGAGAGCACTGGCACTAGAGAAAACCTTGTTTTCCACAGGAGCCAGACACTGCAGCCTTCCCTTACTGACCCTGCTCAGGAAAGAGGCACAGGTAAGCAAACCCCTGCTGCCGCCTTTTGGGGGGAATATATATATACATGATTTTATGAAAAAAAAAAAACAAAACAAACAACAACAACAAAAAAAACTCCTAAGACGCTTCTCGATGGGCCGCCGTGGATGCCTATTTTGCATATTGGCTTCCCAGAAGGCAGCGGGGCAGCAGCCCGTGTTTTGCAGGGGCAGGTTTGCTCCGAATTTAGGAGGCATTTCTTTGCTATTGCATTTCTCACTCTTCAAAAAGGCTGAAAACAGTGAAAAGCCTTGAGGGTGAAGAAGTCTCCCCCCTCCCCCGCCACAATAGATATCACCACAACGTTGGGAGCAGCCGAGAACGGGTGGTATAAATACAAAAGATACAGGCATATTTTTCTGGCTGGTCCGAAGGTAGTGGGGCATCTCAATTGATTGTTCACAGTCAGTTACAGATTGATCTCCTTGTTCTCTCTTTCCCCCCTTCCCACTACTGCACTTGACTAGTCTTTTGCATCTCAACATCCTTTGCTCCTCTGCTCTTCTCACTCATACTGATTTAATGTGAGGAAGGATGCCCACAATGAAAAAAAAAAAGAAAAAAAAAAAAAAACCCACACATTTAACTCCCCAAGAATCTTAAAATACCACTTTTGCCTCCTTACATCTACAAAAAGCCCAAGGAGGCTGTCGGGTCTCCTTCTCTGGAGGTCTTCCAAACCCACCCAGATGCCACCATGTACCCCATGCTCTGGGTGTCCCTGCTCAAGTAGGGGGATTGGACTGGATGATCTCTAGAGGTCCCTTCCAACCTCAACCATTCTGTGATTCAGAAAATCATGCAGAAGTCACACTTGGAGCCAAACATAAATAATTTGGTTCCTTCTGTCAAGAGGCTAGTGCTATGGACACCCCATGAAACAGCATGGAGCTACCCATGTTGTTGCCACCTGGGCCAGGGATAACAGAGAGCACAGAAAGGAACCCAGGACAGCCCTGGAGCATCAGCTCTGGAGATGCAACTTTTTTGAGAATTTGGAGGTCACTCCCTGAAGTAGCTACTGAATGTTTCAATGCAAATAAAGAAAAAAATATTCCAGGGGAAGAGGAAACTTACAAAAGAGCAGTTAATTCTTTTGGGAAAAACAATCTACACTTTGGAAGCTAAAGCAAGAAATAACAGCTGATTATTTCTGCATAGCACTTGCACTATCTTTGTGGCTTTGACTCCCCTTCTTTCTGGTGCTCCATTCTCTTCCATCCATTCTCCCTTTTCCTTTTCTCACCCTCAGCTCCATACCTGACTAGTTCCCCTGCTCCCTCTACTCTTTTCTTTATAACCCTTCAGCTCACTAACTTCCCAAATCTTTCCCCCAAGAGGTGTAATGCTCAAACCTGCTCCTGTCACAGGTGCTGTCCTTGCAGGGAAGAGGAGGAGATCCATCTTCCAGCTCTACCCAGCCCACACTGACATTTCCTGTGGGGAAGGAGAGCTACAGATGCCTCCTTTCCTCCTTGTGCCTAACACTCCTAGAATCACTAGTACTCACTGCATGTGTACAGGTATCCAAATGTCCGCTAGTGCCCCGATCCTGCACGATGTAGGCTGGATTCTAGGGTGAAGAAATACCCAATGGCCCAAGTATCCCATGAATACGACGAGCAAACCCACTCTCTCCAAGAGCTTGGTGATGAAGCCTCCTTTTCTTTTTATGCCCTGAGGGATTTCCAGTTCCCTAAGTAGAGGGAAGGGGAAGGTGCATATCTTGCAGAGGTAGATGACCATAGCATGCTCTTGAGATGCACCTCAAAACCATTTTAGGAAGAGGAAGGAAAGATCCCACCTTGGTCTTGAACAAGGACTCTAATTACCAGCACTGTTCAGGTGTCACCCTGCAGGAAACAGTCAGTTTTATTTTTTAAAAGTAATGAGTCTATTTCTGGATTTAAATTGTCATTTAGGAATGAGGAAAATTGTTGTCACCATAATACAAAGTATGTATCTTATTCTGCAAGGTTTTTGAAAATGTACTGATTTAAGGAGAGAGGAAAAAAAAAAAAAAAAAAAAAAAAGGAGCTAAAGCTCCATCTAGGAGTTGGAAGGAAATGTCTTTGGAATCATCTTAGAAAACCATGTAATAATTTATTACAGGTAGGAAACAAGTGAACCCAGCACTATGTTACTGAATACCTTTGATCGACTCTTTGAAGCCAAAGCCTATGAAAAAATTTTCAATTTAATTGTTATTTTCTTTGTCCATTACAGAGGCATCTCACTCAAGACCGGCGATGCACATTCATTCTTTTCATTGTTAAAAGTGCAGCCTAAGCTGGTTACTGATTTCAGCTAGTGAGAATTTGAAAATAGCAGTTTTAGAATTACATGTGTTATCAATGTAGCTATTGATCTGTATGTGATAATGGCTGTGCTATCTGCTATTCCCAGGTACAGATTCATCATTACTGGTAACATCCTTGTTATCCTGCTTCCTTCTTCCTTTCCAGGCTATGCATTTTCCATTATCCACTTAGGCTGACCAATGTAAGACAGTGAGAGCTTGCAGCCTACAGTGTTTTCACAGTCAAGGGGAAGACTTGTTACTTTACATATATAGTTCAAAAGCATCTCCCTAAGCTGGTATGTTTAAGCAGTACAGTTAAGGTTGACTGTCCAGTTAAGGTTGACCGTTCCTACACTATGTGACCCCAATTCTCAGCAAAAGAAGGCCACACTGCTGGAAATGAAACAAACATCAAATTGGCTACGCCACTGGGATTCGTTATCACATCATGGGGATCAAGGAAAGACTTTTGACTTTTGGACTGTTTCCAGTGTGAGGAAGTGCTGCAATTACTCCTGCTATTGCAGAGAACTATTAGACTCAAAGGTCTTCTTAACACTTGTTGTGAAGCATCAAGAGAAAAAGAGAGAGAAAAAAAAAAAAAAAAAAAAAGGCCACTATGAGCTTCCCCCCCCCAATATAAAGACTTATTTTCTCCTGCCCCCTCCCCCCCCTCCAAATTTAGCATGTGTTTGCATCTGAACTGAACAGTAAGGAAAATTTACTAGAATAAAAAGGTGTGCAGAGCAATAAGGTCACTTACATTTCAAAAGACTGCTTAGTACTCCAACTAATGCACTGTTAGATCCCTTTCTGCAGTGTTTCTGTGATCTGTTGCTTTCTCTCTCCTTTGGCTTTCCTGGAAGCATCATGAGCAAAGCTCAATCTACCCGTTACCAAACCCTCCATGAAGTTCTCCTTCAATTAGGAGAGCTGCACTTTGATTCGTCAGTGGAGTTAGTTGTTCTATCATCTTGAGATTTCAAAAGATCCAAAATAGCTCGAAGTAAAAAACAAACAAAAAAACCCACCAAAACACACACACACACACACACACACAAACACACAAACACACACAAACACACACAAACACACACAGGAAAAAAGTGCCCAAACTTGCAACTAAATATACTACTACCATACAGTAACATTCAAAGAAGCATATGAAGTGTCTCACCTAGCTGATGAGGACAAAACTGTATTCCTTACTCAAAAGAGTGTGACTTTCAAGAGGCACATTGCATTTCCTGGATGCATTTTGTAGTTTAGAAATCAAGATTAGCTCTTGACAGAGTTACAGACCCACATCTGTTAAACTGAAGTTATTAAGCTAAATATGGAAAATAAACATTCTGAAATCTCAGGAAAGTTACAGTAGTTTAGACACAGCAAATAGGAGAGCTTTAATCAAGAGCAGGCAGAAAGCATTAACTTCCAGTGTGAAGCAGCAGATGGTTATTCGAGTCCAGCCTATAGAAATCCAATGTACTTCAATCTGTGTGGCACTACCAGAAGCTGGAGGGCTGTGATCAGCTGGGACAAGACACTAGAGTTCCTCTCCACTTTGCTCAAGGATCCTACTGCAAGGGGATCCCACTGCAAGGGGAGTTTCATAGCTTAAGTACAGGAAGTCCAAACCAAATTGCTACGCAAACACGAGGCTGTGCACCAGTCTATGCAAGTGGGTACACACTTGTTCACAGAGCCATTGACTAGTCTTTTCTCTCCAGATCAAGTGCAGCATCTGCATTGAGCATTGCCGTGTC
>JAUBOD010000338.1:346519-373346 GCA_032353885.1 Nothura maculosa
ACACTTGTTCACAGAGCCATTGACTAGTCTTTTCTCTCCAGATCAAGTGCAGCATCTGCATTGAGCATTGCCGTGTCTGCAACACTCAACTCACTGATCCTTGACCAATTCCAATTCTGCGACGAAAACTCATTTCGGAGCTCAAGCTGCTTACAACAAATTCTCCTGCACCCCGCAAGGGAAGGGCAGGCAGCCAGCCAATGCAGCCTGTGCTCCATTTCCCAAAGCCTTTGACCTTGTTTCATGCAGCCTTCTTTATCTCTCACTGTTTAGAAAGCCATACTGTAGCATACAGTAGAAGGGTAGGGAGACTTTGGGGGGCACAGCCTCCTCATCTTCACATTACCTTACTTGCTGCCAGCTAGATCTTGGATCAGCCCTAAGCAACTCCAGGACTAATATTTAAGTAGTATCCAGGCTGAGGTTCACTACAGCCTTTAGCATCTAACACAGGCAGATAAATCTGAGCTTGCTCACTGAGCTATTAGTATTGTCCTAGGATTGCTGTCCACCTTGGTTCTTGACACTTCAGGGCAAGGTGATCCTAAAAAAAACAAAAAAACCCTGCAACTTCCTAAGTCCAAATATTTGAAGAGATGTTTTGCAGCTTGCAGAATAATTTGTTTACCAGAAGATGTGCATGTCAGCACACAGACTCTCTCAGAACCTACCTGGGTGACCTGCTACTGCACCAACCCACCCAACAGTAAGGTAGGAAATGCAGGTTTTCTTCCCTTTGGAAATATAAGAAGAATTGATGGCATACACTTACACAGCTGTGGCGAAGAGAAAAACAGGTTGCTTTGACATTGCACTTTTTTCTTCTGCTGCAGAAAGAGAGAGCAAAGGCCACTGGTGACACTTTAAAGGTTGCATGTTTCTAATGCATGAGAAAAGCAAACAAAGAAATGCAAGATACACCCACACAAAGTTAGAAGAGATTGTGGCATCTTTCCTCCTTAGTGGCATCAATTGTGTTAAAGTTGTTTTTCAGAGGCCTAACACTGAAGCCATCCCCTGGAGACTTCTGACTTTGCAGAAAGTTTGTGTGTGTTTTAAGTATCACTCAGAGTGCAACAGTGTAAAGGCACAAGAAACAAAAACACTGTTTGCTTTCCTGCACGAGTGATGCCAAGAGATGACAATATCATTTTCGCTTGTTGGGAGGTGGAGACAAATATATGGATAGATACAGATGTCAGGGTGAAACAGCCATAAAATATGGCTGCCACCAACATAAAATGGATTCATACTTGATTACTACTAACCCATAGTGGCGTGGGTTAGTAGCAACTACTTTTACAGCTGAGCTAGCAGTACAGCTACTCATCTGCAGTGCTGTCCCAGTAGTAACAGAGCTATAATAAAGAGGAAGAATTTCAGTTTCCTTAGTACTAAGCAAGGCCTATTGCTAGATGAAGAATCGAGTTCATCTCAAGTTGGGGGCCAGCACAGAATAAAAAGGCACAAATTCAGACTTTGAAACACTTCCTAAAGTTGAAAAACATCAGTTTATATTAAACTGATGTTCAACTGAGACCAATCTCAGTCTGTTTCCTATGCACAGGTATCTATCACAAGCCCTTCTGCAGGCTCTTAAGTGAAGTGCAGGCTCTTTACTCCTTTCCTATAGGAGTGAGCTGCAAAAAGAAAGGGCAAAGCAAAGTCTAGACAAGGCACTCAGTAAGAGCCTTGCAGTTAAAGTATTGCATAAGCTCAAACTATATCCACACATTTAAAGATTAGGAGGAAGAATCCACCCTCTACTGTGGAAAGTGGAGAATAGCAATGCCAGGGCCTCAACTGAATGAATATATAACATAAAGCAGTAACTGAAACCTGCTCTGAATCCTTATTTAACATTCCTCAGCTTTTGCAGATAAATGTGCTTGAATGTTCCTTCAGCTCCCATCTCAGCATCCAGGGGAGATCTGGTACTGTGCTCTTCATTGAGAGGCTGCTGCTGCACTCCGTGCACTGGCTTCAGTTTAATCTGAACAAAGGCGGCGGCTTCAAGCAGCTGCTGTGAGAGTGACTCAATAGTCCCTTTATCCTGGGTGCTGATAACACAGTCAGTGGGGACAGATCCATCTTGAGGCAGCAGGGAGACATGTCCCTTCACCAGGAAAGCAAAGATGCAGCAAACATTAAGGATGATGTAGCACCTTGCTGCTTGGGGTCCAAACACCCTCTGGATTTAGGTTTACCCTTGCTATGCAGAAATCAGTCTCTCCAAACTACGCTTTGTTTGCATCTACATGTCCTCCAGAAAATTGGAAACTAATGCAATACAGAAATATCAAGGAAAGACCAATTATACTGGTCTTTTATAAGTTAAGCCGTAACAGACATTGTATCTGTAAAATGAACTCATAGCAACATTACTCTGGTGATACTCACAAGCAGCCTACACTGCAGCATCAGAGAAGAGGCTGGCTGTATCTGGCTGAACTCTCTTCAGGAGAGTTTTATTTTTTAAATCTGCTATTGAAAGTGAAGGTTTGGAGATGCTTGAGGCAACTTCATCTTTAACATATTGGGGAGAAAAGAAGTGCTAAGGAGAAAGAATTAGAGACACAATACGCTACCTGACAAGAGTGTACAGTGCAGCACCCTGACAAGAGCTGTTTCACCCTGCATTTCTTAGGCAGCTCCCTTAGCCCAGCAACGCCAACTTCAGCAGGATAGAAGCTACCTCTTGAGGAAACAGTTCAAAAATGCTTTTGCCAGTCTTTATATGCCCAGTTTATTCTTCCACCTCTTCTTTCTACCGCCTTTGGTGTTAGCAACTCCCTCAAATCTAAACCTAACGCGATTCCAACAAAAGTCTGCTCCATTTCTCAGAAAAAGTTAGTAAAAGCAGGCCATGAACCGATAGAAAGGAAGTAGCTTATTACAGAAGTTCCAACAATTCTGTCCCAATTCCTTTTGCAAACAGGACTTTTTCATTACTCAATAGTCATAGCCCAGCCTGACAGCAATGCTTTGGAACACATTCTAGTCCAGGATTTTTCATTTTAGGCAGTAGTAAGCCAGTCATCTAAAGGCTACTGACATCTCAAGCTCTGCATTTTACCTTCCCATTGACTAATGAAAATTCAGCACTTTTAGGAGAACAAACCCTGTAAACTATGTGATTGGGACAAAACAAAGCTCACAAGATAGCCTTTGGTGTTAGCAAGTCTGGCCAGCCTGACCATGGCCTATGAATTTGTGGATGTATCTGCTAGTTCACATCAAAATCCACTTTTAAGCACACATACATGGCAAGCACCACACAGAGCAGCTGTGACCATTTCTTGTACAGGCAATAACTCCTGCAGAAATAAAGCACATCAAAAGGTCTCAGGCTACTTCCTCCAGAAGAGTCACTACTGAAGAGCAATTTTCTCACCTTAATCTTTCTGCAAAATAAACCCATAATACACAAACTTGACACCAGAATGCAAACATTACCTCTCAATAGATGTTTTTTCTTTGAGGTGTTCACCATGCCAAACATACTTAGGAAGACCTTTAAGATAAAACAGGTGAATAAGGGCTGGTAGAGAGTTCAGCTAGAAAAAACAGTTATTTTGGTATCACTCTGTCTACAGATGTGCACAACAAAAAGTAGCCAGTTCCAAGGCATGTTTAGTTAGCAAGTTGCTGTGTCTGCTTTCAGTAAGACTAATTCATCTACAGTTCAGAAATTCCCTTCTTACCCTCAGTAAAGTATACAATGATACAATCAAGTGAATGTGTGACAAAAATACAAGAAAAGAGAGATCGATTCAAACCGAACATGTGACCCAACAACAAACAACAAATAAAGAGACAAAGTGACATGTTTTTAGTAGGGGGATTTCCCCCTCCTTTTCTTTTTGGTAGAATCCTTTAAAAAAAGAGCTGCACCGGAATCAAAGAATCAAGCTCAAGATAGTCACAAAAAAAATAAAGGATGTATTTTTCTCCAAAGATTGAAATCATAACTAACATAAGACACTTATGTCAGAATGAAATTCAGTGTCCAGAAAAATTTTGCAATACAAAAAGATACTGCAATTGCTTTACTGCTCAAGAATTTCCTTGCTCAAATAGCTGAATTCTTCTCTCAACAAGTTTTGTCAGTAACTTGCTTTAACTACATTGTACAAACAATTCTTTCTTCACCACCTCAGCTTATCTAAAGCTCTTCTTTTGTTCTGGAGAGTTTTGTTGCATGCTCCTCTATAAATTTACTCAAATGCTCTAAATCTCTGTCCCCGCCTTCAAATTTAATAGGGCTGTTCTTCTTGTCCCTTGGAGCAAAGTAGATCGTGGGGAATCCCTCCACTTTGTAGTGGTCACTCGTCACGTCGTTGGCAGTAGCATCCATCTTGGCTATGACTAGATTCTTCTCATTCCTGTATTTTTTGCCTAGCTCAGTATACACAGGCTCTAGTTTCTTGCAGTGTCCACACCATGGGGCGTAGAACTCTATCAGCACATCGTTCTTTGGATCCATTACTATTGCATCAAAGGTTTTACCCACAACCACTTTTACAGGCCCTTTGTTACTTTTTGGCACTGGCTGGGACTTCACAATAGGTTTCAGTTTTCCTACAAGGAAACAAAACACACAGCATTATTAGAATACACTAAGAGCAATCCCTATCATCTCCATTCAGAAAAATAGAGCAAGGATGTGTCTTCTTGACACGGAACACTACATCAGCAAGCAAACTTATCCCAGCATGAAGCATGGGTTAGCTGGCTGGTAACATCTAATACAGTAAGCTGCTGAAATATGGGCAACAGAACTTGCATCTCCCTCTTTTTAGGAGTATCTGTCACCAATGCATTAGACGGACAGCAATTTATTATACAAGTTGTGAATATAAACGATCATTTACTAGCACTTCAAAGCTACAGAAATATATTAGACTTGCCAAACTAAGTCAGTGAACTTAGTGAACTGAGCTTAACAGAAGATGCAAGAGATATATCAAAAAGTCATAGGCCACAGAAGAGAATCATGTTTGCACATGTATATATAAAAATATCTTTAAGGTTATAGTACCCATTGCCTTGGGAAAACACAACTTGGAAAGACAAATAAGTGTCAAACAACAGCAAATAGAAAACAAAACCCTATAAACCATACCTTTTTTGAATGCAAGTACAAATTGCCTGAGTACATCGGAATCAAACTCCTCTGGCTCCATTGCATACTTTTTGCCACCTTCATCCAGGATTGCTGCATTGACATCCTCTCCACTTTCCATCAGGCCCAAATCTTTGATTTCAGAAGAATAGTCTTCCTCATCAGAAACAGCAAAAACATATTCAGGGAAGTCTTTGGCTACTTCCAGGACTTTGCTTCTCCAGTACTGGGTAGCTGAAATCACAGGAACACAACAAAATTAGTGATCTCTAGTTACTACTTCCTTCCTCATGAAGTGGATCATGGGTTATCCTAGTTAACTCACCAACACGATAATCAAAACCAAAGTCCACAGTGTAGTAGACGACCACTAGAGGGCGCTTCGAGTATCTCTTAGCCTCATTGGAGGGCTTGCGATGACCAACTAGAGGCAAGGCGTGTTTTAACACATGCTCTTTAATCTCTGATGCATCCGTAGAGTCCTGTTTAGGAAAAGAGTCCAGAAAATGGATTTAACTGATATTTGTTACACATCACTGCAAAATAATAATAATAAATCATTGTTTGTGTATACACAAATGAAAAAGGCAGCAAATTATATACAGTGCTCTTACTATATCCTTTGAATCCTAGAGCACTAAAGAATTTTGTACTTCATCTTTAGATTGATTAAAGTGCAGTAAATATTTGAATATATAACCTCTGGGTTTGCTTTATAAAGCTTACTATAAAACAAAAAAGTAAAATTGTGGGGGAGTGGGGAGGAGAATGGGAAAACAAGTTGCACTGAATATTTAGTAGAGTACTTCAAAAAAGGAAGATGTCAACTCTCACATATGCAGATTAACAAGGCTTCTTATAAATCTGTGAGCATAATCTGTAGCTTTGGGGCAAATACTCACTTTAAAATCCAAGACACGCATCTTTGGCTCATGCTTTGACTGAAATTTTTCTGGCTGCATGACCACCAGTTTTCCAGGAGATACTTTCAAAAACTTTGCAATCTCATTGCTGAAGCTATGATGGAACTTGTAATCTTCTCTTAAAACATTAGCTGAAAAAAATTAAGATTGGAAGAGGGATAAGGAAAAAAATAAAGAATTAAGAGCCTCTATCTGAAACCTTGCAACCATACTGCAAGGCTATTCTCTTCCCATTCTTTCCCATTCTCATTTCAGAGACTTAGCTTACAACAAAATCTTGGAGATGAGTTTTGGCATCTTTCAATTATTTCCACCAAAGAGGGTGAGAAGTATTAAAAAAAGTATATGGAGCATATAATTTGAATAGTCCTATTTTAATGATTTTGAACAACTCATCTTCTTGATGGTTTTATTTTTAAATGCTTCAAAACTTTGAGCAGCATCCAAGGTACACAGTGAAGTACCTTATGTCTATCAGTCTCCAGATCATGGCTTTCCCCAAAGAAAAGAGGAGGTTCACTCATCTAGAACTCAGTCTAGAGCTCAGTCTACACAGTAGCCCCAGAAGTAGACATAGTCATGGGGAAAAGTATTGTCCACATTGCTCTCAAAGCTCTGAGGCAAGAGTGGCTCAGAGTAGTTCGAGTATGCAAAACACAGAAGGACTGACTAAAGAGACCAAGGCAGCAGGGCTTGGTCTCTTCTGCATAGTACAAAATATTGTTAACAGGATCACTGACACGTCCTGGTAAGGTTGTTCATAGAAATAGATGTTGTCAGGGATAATTAAGCAACACCAGTCAAGAGCTCGACAATGAATCATTTCTTATCAGAGACTTTCCAAAATCTAGCAGCCACCTATAGAGACTGCTGCTCCAGCTGACTAGAGTGAGTCCCTGCTTCATATCCTGTCTTTCATCTCTCAGCATCCATTCTCATACGCTCCTCTACAGGACTCTTAACTTGCCTCTCTGCCTGTCTTGGTCTGTGCAATTACAAGCTGCTCTTTGTCCCCTCTTCTTCCCCACTCGTGGACACAACACCTTTCTGATGTAGATGAGCTTTTTCTCTTTTCTCTTTTCTCTTTTTCCTCTCCAGACTCCCCACCCCAATGATGTTCAGCAGAGCACAGCATCTGTAACTGTCAGGTGGGAAACCACAACACGAGATAATAAATTAGTCAGGCTTTAAGCCAAGAACACACATTGAACTTCTCCCTCAGCTAGGATTTTTCCTTCCTTTCTAGTTCTCATACTTGTCATTAAGCTATGACAAAATCTCCTGTTACTGGTAGATATTAATATATTATATCCTCAAAGTTTGTGGTTTTTTTTTCTTCTTTCCTTGAACACAAGTGAAAGATCATCCTTTAACCTCCCTCTTCTGTTTCCACTCAACCTCCCAACCAAGCTAAGAAAATTCCTTTATATCTGCTCTTATTATGCTCACAAAATTCTGGTCAGAAACCCAGTAAACATTTTTGCTTAATGTCTTAAGAGATATATACCTGCTTCTTGATAAAGCTGATACTTTTTGTCCGTCTCTCCACTGAAAATACCAATAATGATGACATCATCTCCATCTTTCAGAAATTCTTGAACCTGTTTGGTAGCTTGAATCTGTTTGGAAGGAGGACCAGCCTGATCAATCATATAATCCACAATACCTGAAAAGAAAAAACATCCAAGAAGTTGCTTAGAACATTTAGTCACCTGAAATGTTCACAGGTTCTCTTCTCTGACATTGTTTCATGTTATATTTTGCCTGGACAACATTCTGTTTATATCAAAGAAAATTATTAAATTGGCATTTTTAAGTAAGATTAATTCTAGAAGAATAGATTCTAGAACTAGAATTGAGAGCTAGAACTAGAAATCTGGAAGTCTTCCAGGTTATTGGCCCTATATCCTCCTTGAAATTCAAGGTCATTCAGGGCAGGTCAATCTCCTGACCCTGACACCAGACAAAATTCTGCTTGAAAATTCTTAAGTTTTTGCTCATATTAGAAAAGAGTACTAAACACTGGCAGCTTTCAGAGACATTCTTTTTTTCTTCCCCTACACTGCTTTACTATGTGTACTTCACTTAGTTTATCTGAAAAGGAGCTTATGGTACCACCTACTGAAAAGGTTTTGTAAAAATTTAGATATACATCTTGATTCTATTGACTTATTTAAGAAACTGGAGGGTATTTTTTTTTTTTTAAAGTTTGTCCAGCTACCTCAGAACAAGATTTCTTCAGGTGAAATGCCATTCCTGTGATGTGAACAATTCTGTAAGCTCTGAAGTCACATCAATACATTTGTTGTCAAGCCCTTAGAAAATAAGAGAAGTTGTAATACCGTATTTTTCACGTGGACCGTTGTAGTCATAGGGTTTGCCTTTGCGGAAGATTTTCAAAGTGGGATAGCCAGTAACATCAAACTTCTTAGCAAGCTCTGTCTCAGCGGTGGCATCGACCTTAGCCAGGTGAATAGGAGGCGTGCGCTTGCTGAGCTCCTGGGCAGCCTTCTCATACTCTGGAGCGAGTCTCTTGCAGTGTCCACACCTAGGGGAAGGTGAGGAGACAATTCCATAAGCCAGAAGTCTTGCTAGGTACTTTCTGCACCTAATGGGGAAAGGTTCTAAGTTTCTCTGAATGGGGAAATGAGATTGTTCACTTGAACCTATGGAGGAAATTCTCAGACCAAGGGAACTTAACTCTCCAACCTGAAGCCAGTCTCTATGCTTGCTTCTGCACTACTACATCACCTTCATTTTCGGTGATGTAACTTTTAAAATAAAGACAAATCCTCTCCAAGAGTTTATTATACCTCCCAACATGTTCCCAGCTTAGTAAATATGAAGAAACTCTGTTATGTAGACAAGTTCTGGAACTCAGCTCTGGCTGAG
Source organism: Nothura maculosa (assembly GCA_032353885.1). NCBI lineage: Eukaryota > Metazoa > Chordata > Aves > Tinamiformes > Tinamidae > Nothura > Nothura maculosa. Next base: position 355,460 of record JAUBOD010000338.1, read on the forward strand.
ATTCAGTCTAGTCTTCAAGTGAATTCAGTATGGTTCTAAGTCCAGATGAGAACTGATACATATCAGAGATAGACACATCTGCACAGTGTTGAGACAATCCACCTTCAAAAATGAATAATGAAAGAAAACCATTGTATTTGCAGATAGCAGCTCCTGTCTGCTAGTTTTACCAATTGTTTTCAGGACAGCTGTGCTAGAAAGGCAGAGCCAACTGCCTTGTTGCTTACCATGGGGCATAGAACTCCACCAAAATTATGTCAGCACCATTCACAACTTCATCAAAATTATCCTGGGTCAACACTAAGGTAGCTTCTGGTGGGGGGGTCCAGTTGGGATCAGCAACTTCCTTGACTTTAGCTACAATAGCTGAAAGACAGTTCAATTGTCCCGTTAGCAAGTGTGCATCATCATTTCTGCAGCCATGTGAATGTTTTGTAAGGAGTGGTACACACAGACTGAACATACAGTCAATATTGCCCAGGAGCCCTTTAAAGTGCCCTGCCCTCCACAGCAAAGCACTGGTCTGCACTTTCCAACATTTTTTTTTAAATCAAATTCTCTCAAAATATTCAGAAAATAGTGTTTCCCCTTCTGATAATCCTGAAATTGCACACATTTATTAAGCAATAGTTGTAAATCACTTGTTAACATACAGACCCAAAGTTTCTAAATAGCTAATCCTTCTGCAAGCACAAGATTACCTTCTCTTCCAGTTAATCAAGATTTCTGGAAACCTTCTATCAGCAACCATACTACTACCCGTGAAACTGTCTTCTAGCCTGCAGCCAACTCGGAAGATGAATTAAAATTTCAGTCACAGCTCTTTTGCTTAAGAACTTGCCTAACTCAAGGTCACAGGCAGGCATGAACATTTTTGCCTTGTTACAGAGAATTGCAAGGGACCAATGCTTACCATCTTCTGTTCGAGAGCCATCATAGTCAACTGGTTGACCTTTCTTCAGAATTTTGATGGTTGGGTAGCCACTGACATCAAAACGACTTGCTAGTGATGTGGCTGCCGTAGCATCAATTTTGGCAACTGGAATAGGAGGGTCATTTTCCTTTAGAGTTTTGGCAATTTTTTCATATTCAGGAGCAAACTGCTTGCAATGTCCACACCTACCAGAGAAAGGGAAACATAAGTAAATAAATAAATGCATAGCAGACCTGAAGAATATTTTGCTACTCTGCGCTTCTGGGTCTTTCTAAAGTGTTCACAGTAACAACAATGTAAGAATGTTTATAATAATACGTTAAAGTTGCTTGAAAGTATAAGAAAAAGAGGATAGGATTGCCCTATCCATGGCATTATGGGAAACAGATCAAAGCACCACTTCTTTCTCCCCTTCTATTTCAGTCAATAGGCAGAGCTTCCTTAAGTGGGGCCTAATACAGAGCAAAAAGGTTTCTAACTGCTTTCACAACAAAGCTGCAAACCTCTCGCTGCTCCTCTTCCCTCCCCTAATATTTTCTCCTGGATTTCAACCTCTCCCTAATCCAGACCCACCTTCTCCACCTGTGAGCTAAATAAAGTTAAAGAGATAAAAAAGGAACAGGAAATTCCTTAAGCCTAATGAAATCTCATATCCTTCTTAACACAAATCTTGCTCTCTGGCACCAGAATTCTTTGGGAAGAGCTCCTGCTACACAAATTGGGAAGAAAGGACACAGGCACAGGAAAACTTGAACACCTGACAAGATAAAGACCAAAAAAGGTAATGACAGAAAATGAGGAAATGTAGTGTTCAGTATATAGCCTGTACTCCCCAGCCTCACCACTAGGAAGAGTGAGAGTAAAGAGCTATTTAGTCTATGATGATCACCCATCCTTTTGCTCAGTTGCACAGAGGTTCAGCGATGCAATAGGACATATAGCACCAGGCCACTAGACGATGCTGCATTACAAGTTTTCTGGAACTCAGGAGCACCAATATAAGAAAAAAAAAAAAAAAATCAAACCGCTCACTCTGAGAACAGGAGAAGTCCCAAGAGCAATTTCTGTAAAATAATGCAGTGGTACTATAACGATACTCTAGTTTAAAGCCATTTTCACCTCATGAGTGGATTTTGTGTGAGCCTTTTGCAATCTATAATCAACCAGAGAAACAGGTAGGTTAGAAGGGACAGCAAGAAGTCACTTAGTCCAATTTCCAACTCAAAGCAATTCTTCCTGGACTAGGTTGCTCAAGGCCCTATTCAGCCCAATTTGAGTACCTCAAACGATCAGGAATTCACAGCTTCTCTGGACAACTTGCTATAGCATCAAGTAGAAAGTTTTTCTTTAAGACTGAATTTTCCAGTGTGCCACTTGTGCTGGGTGTCTCTCGTCCTTTCACTTGTGCTTTGGAGAAAAGTGGCTCTGCCTATTCTCCCAAATAATGAACAGCAGTAAGTTTTTCCTTCAGCAAACTCTCCTCAAGGAGAAGTACATCACTGGATGTACTCCTCAATTCCCTCAGCTTCTGTCATGTTCCCTAGCTCCCCATCTATCTCAGGAATCCTCCAAGGGACTATGTCACTGTACTACTTAACTAGGAAAGCCAAACCAGATAGAGCCTTCCAGATGCAGTCTCATAATTGCAGATTGTAGGTGGAAAAACACTGCCCACTGACTATATTCTCATTAATAAGAGTCCAAGATGCTGCTGGCCTCATTAGCTGTAAAGCTGCAGTCTTAGCTCCTGCTCATCTTGTCATCCACCAGGCCCTCCAGACAGTCAGCTGCCACTCTGCACTGCTGCATTCCAAACAGAGATGCAGTCAGAGAATCAGGAAGTAAGAACAGGGTTGTGCTTTTCCTGGCATTGAATCGCTCTGTCTGACCCACATCTGTTGGGAAGGAGCGAGCTGCTCTATCGCTTGGCACGTGGATAGAGAAGGGAGCATCTCCATTTCCTGCTAGAGAAACCCCTACCGCATCAAGGACTGCATTAGAGTCCTGTACTTCTCCTAGAAGTCAGCTATTCCTACCTCACCTTTAAAGCAATCTATATTTTTAAACTGATCATGATCCAGACCTTTGCTTACCTACACTTTTCCTCATGGCAGGAAGCTACTGATGACCTCTCATTCCCTAAAAACCAATGGGGGGGGGGAGGGGGAAGGGGAACAAACAAACAAAACAACAAAAAACAGAAAGCTACCATATATCTCTCCCCTAAGAGCCACTCCAACTAAAACTCACCTTTCAGGAGGGGGAGCTGTCAAGAAAACCCTCAACATCCACTCTACCCAAACTTAGGGCAGGGCTGAGCACGCAGCGATACTCACCACGGTGCATAAAACTCCAGCAGCACAGTGTCCTTGTCCTCAGTAAAGGTGTCAAAGTTTGCATCATTTAAGACTAAAACACCATTTTCTTCTTTAACTTCAGAATCATCATCATCGTCATCCTCATCATCGTCTTCATCATCTTCATCATCATCATCAGCTTCTTTCGTAACAGATTCTGGAAAAGTAAAATTAAAAATGCAATACAATTTGTTTCAAAAGTAACGTTTCAATAGCACTACCACGTTAAACAAAACTGAGTATACACTGTGGTTAAAAAATGGTATCTCAACTCAGGTAATAGTCCATTTAAAAAAAAAAAAAGCAACAGTTTTAAGTTACAAAGAATCTAGACTCTAATAGTCCTATTTAACTTTGGAGCATGCTATGCCAGTTGATAATAGCAATATTTCATCAACATGTCAGCAAAGTACAGTGTGAACATACGTACAGACCTCTAGCAGTTTCCACCAACGTACGCCAAGCACCTTGTTGGAAGTTGACATGCAAGGCAAGGCCTCACACGCAACACCTGAGTTTGCAGAAAGTCCACTACTATGCAGCTAAGCAGCTCTCCCTTCAAGGATAGCAGTGCATGGCAGGAAAAGCTAGGTACCTTTTATCAATATAGCAGATATCCATCACTTGCAGTGCTAGAGATGTAACAAGGATACAACTTCTATGTTCTGCAAGGCTGAAGGTCTGATAAGCAACAGACTCCATAATCGCAGGTGCTATCATTTTGCTACTAGCAAGGTGGTTGAGAGGTGACATATTGAAGTTATGACCCTTTCCCTGATCCCTTAGTCCCACCTCTGCCACTCTAGTGTATTTCACTTGTGGTTATAGATATGTTTCAGGTCTGCAATTTACTAAGAAAATTTCCTCCCAAAGGAGCGCTACTGAACTTACTAGCTCTGAAGCAGTACTAGTTCATGGAAGGAGTGTGAAAATTTGTTTTAACAAAACAAAAATATACACAGTTACAAGAAGTGCTGTGTAAACCTATTTCCATGCGTTTGGCAGATACAAGGTATAGTCTTCTGGATTACATCAAAAAAATGTTTCTGGATTTATCACATTAAATCTGAAGCTAAGACATTTCAACCAATTCATTCAATTTTGGCTTGGAACTGAGATAGTTTGTTTAATAAAAGAATATGTAAGGAATTTAAAAATTCATGTGTTAAAATTGTTATTATCCAAGGTAAACAGGCATTGCTTAACATTTTAGAGGAATATAAGTCACAGAACAGGCCATAGAACACCTCCCACCCCCAGTGTAAACTCTATGGCAATAATGGTAAAGTTCTTTAGCCAACTGCTTTGGAATCCCAGTATTAAAAATCAAAATAGAGAAAGAGAGAGAGAAAAGCAAATATTCCCATGTTCTAAACTACTCAAACTTAAGTTTAGTAAGTTTGTGACTAAGCTTACTGTGAGAAAACAAAGCATGTACATGAAGTTTTACTTATTCATAAAAAATATTTTCTTGAATCTGTGATTCAATATTCCAGAACTATAAATCTTTGATATCCAATGAACTTCTATGAAAAAATGGGGGAATTGGGGAAGAAGGGAACAAAGAGAGCAATTCTCAGATGAGCAGATCTTAAGAACAAGCTTACTGTTGATGGAATGATGCCATTCAACTAGAATAATCATTTTCTTTTAAAAGATGACATTAAAAAAAAACCCTACACCCCTCAAAGAAGCATCAGAGAGGGAGAGAGCACTATGGTTTTTGATTAAGCTCCAAATTTATAACAGCCAAACATAAGCTTCCAAAGTAGTGAGGTTACAACAGATTGTTTATCACCCAAAAGCCACCTGGGCACAGATTAAGTTTCCTTAACACCTACTACTGTTTCATCTGATCTAAAAAGTAACTTAAAGTCTTGCTTTAGAAGTGGACAATGCATTCTATTGTTGCTACTTTACAGCACCTTTGAATGAAATAACCCTCCAAACACACTTCAAGAGTATTACCATATTCATTTACATAGAGCAGTAGCGAAAAGAATTTTCAAAGCTGTTTAGCAGTTAAAACTTCCACTCATCTCAGTGTTTAAAGGCTTTATAGAGTGTTCACAGCTGGTCTATGCCTAAAATGCCCAACAAGTTGTGCAGAGCTCATCGATTTTCCAAGCATATCACTCCAAACTATTTTTAAAGGCCCAAATACTTTTTCACCAAAACCAGCCAGTCAGCTCCACTTATCTCTCCCAAACTATCAGACTATGGCTCTTATTTCTTATTGCTTATTATGCATTATTCCTCCCTCTCCCCATTCCAAGAAAAGATCACTCCAGTTAGGATGGCATATTCACACTGTTTGGAAAGATGAGAGCTAAGCACCACCTGGAGCTACAGTTTTACACAAGTGAAGAATGTACCAGGCCTATCATTAACTCTTTTACTACTTTTTCCATGTTGAAAACACAACCTAACTTTCATTAGAAACATTTGCAGGCCCTGCCAAACTGAAACTTCTTTGACAGTGGTACACGGCCATGGAAACCAGATGTGTTCCCTTCTTCCACCTCAGGGACAGAAACCCAGAACAGCAACATGTAACAAGACTCTTGTTCTTTTAGGTTTAAGACTCTTATAGGTCTTAAGGAGAACCCACATTTCCTTACACACCCCAAAAGCCCACCTTTACGTTTCTCCTTAAGACTTGAAACTCCTCTTCTGCAGGCTCCAAGCTACACTAACATTTAACATTATCGTGGCTACCTCTATCCTTTCTTTCAGAAGCAGCATTGAAGATCTGCTTTAAGCATGGAAAAAAACACAGGAAAAAAGTAGGAAGATTTTATTTTACTTAAGTGGAGATAAATTCTTTTGCATTAGTGATTATCCTTTGGACTTATCAGATACCAAAAAAGCTTTTGAGACACCCAAATCTGCAAAGACTAATAAATATCTGTATAAATACAGTTCTTGAAAATGAAGTAGCTTAATTAAAAATTATGAGCCTTTTTTTCTTAAAAGCTACTTGCAAAACAGGTGAATAGGTATTAAGTGACAGCTTTGGGCTAGAACTAATGCTCCTATGAAGTATGGACCATTCCCATTTATTCCACTGAAAAGTTTCTTCAAGTTTTAACACATGGCTATTACCCACAAGACAAAGATCCTCACGAAGATGACTTCTGGTGCACAAGCTCAGCTGGCAGAACTTTTTTCGGAATGATAGCTAATCAAACTGAAATTAATTTATCTAATATTCCTGCTGAACTTTCGGAATGTGTGGGAAAACTGCTCTATTTTCTCTTTAATTAAGAGAAATGCAATATCAAAAAGCCACATCTGATCCTTAGTGACTTCTAGATTCTGTGTGAAAGCCTCCTTTCCAAGGACAGATTCTAAGGTCTGTCTTCCAATCAAGTGCCTTGGATTATTTTGGTCTTGAGAAATACAAAAAATGAAGATTCTAGCAATCTGTTGCAGGTGCATTTAAAAGCCCTTTTTTAAAGTTGCCTTCTGGAAAAAAAAAACCAACAGCATTAAATAATAACAACAAAGTGCACAAATCCTTAATTTTGGGACAGGAGGCATTAGATTATACTCCTTAAAATAAGGAAAACACTTATTGGTAACTGAAAACAAACAAAGAAAGCAACAAGCAACACGGTAAGTAGCAGCAGATGGATTTTGCAAGCTCCCATCGGGAACCGGGCCCAGCCCACCAAGTTTTCGTCAGGAAAGGCCCGGGATTGGCGCGCGCAGCCAGGACCTGCAGAGCCCCTGCGGGCTGTTGCGCCCGCGGCAGCTCCGTGACGCGCGTGCGGGCGCTCACGCAGCTCTGGCCGCGTTAGCGGCGGCGAGAGGCTCGCCTTTCCGGACCCACGCACGCCCCGCACCCGCGGGGCCCGCTGCAGGCCTCGACCAGCGCCGCGCCCGCCGCCCTTCGCAGCGCTTTAATCCACTGCGCCAGGCCTGCGCGGCCGTCGTGCTCGAGGCGAGCGAGGGAAGCGGTGCCGCGGGTAGCGCAGGGGCGACAAGCGCCAGGGGGCTTCCCCAACGGCCGCGGCCGCTACGGGAGCCCCTCCCCCACCGCTCCCAGCGCCGCTGCCCCCAGGGGCGCTCCCCCCGCCACAAGGCGCCCCCGCCACAAGGCGCCCCCGCTCACCTCCGTCCTCCCCCTCCTCGCAGCGCGCCAGGATGGCCAGCTGGGCCAGCCCCAGGAGCAGCACCAGCACCCACACCCTGCTCAGCCTCATCCTGCCGCTGCTGCTGCTACCGCTAACACCACCGGCGCCCGCCGAAGCGCCCGCGCCCCCGTGCGCGCGATTAGCCGCTTGCTCTGAGGTGCCCCTCGGCCATTGGCTGCCCCACGCAGCGCCAATCACCGCCCGCCACTGGGTAGAGCCGCGGCCGGCCCTGCACGAGGCGCCACATCGCCGCTCGCCATTGGCTGGGCGCGGCTCAGGGGCGGGGCACACGGGGGCGGGGAGAGCCAGTGGCGGTGCGCCGCGTCGCCCAGGGGCGGGGCGGAGCGGGAGGCGGAGCGGGGCGGGGCGAGCTGGGGGGCGGGTCGGCGCGTGGCTGTGACCGTTGGTGCCGTAACCGCCTTTCGGCGAGTCCCGCAGTAAATATCGAGACCTCAGAGGTCTCCACTAGGAGAGCGACTGCAATAAGTTGTTCAAAAGACTTTAGCTGCTTTCTTCTGACGCTGCCTTCGCCTCTCAGGGATCTCCTAGGGCTCAGGCGTACTTTGGATAGCAAATCCATCTGTAATGCGAAACCAGCTGCTGTAAATGCAGATAGCACAACGGAGAGTGAGTGTGTGTACTGCAGCCTCTCTGTGGTGCTTGAGATTTTGTTTGTTTTGATATTTTCTGAAAGCTGTAATGAAATGGGAATACTGAAATGGGAAAGTTTAGGTTGATAATGAGAGAACAGTAGTTTGTTAAGACATTTTTTTTGCAAGACTACCAGTTTTTACTAGTCGTCAGAATTGCAAGCCTAAGTAGATCTTCAGATGACTGATTGTTCTGCTGTTTTTTTACATAGTTACTACCATTAAGCCATAGAAACTTGGCAACAATGTTTGGTACAGTAACCAACTTTTCCCCCAAAGCCTAGTGTGAGGTAATATGTGAAATGTTGAAGTGCAACAAGCTGTTTTCAATAACACAACTCAGACATAAGCAGTGCTTGTTCAACTGCTCATCCTGTGGATATCTGAAATTAAATAAAAAGAGGGCTGAAATCTAAATAAAAAGAGGACTGAAAAGTGGGATTTTGGTGCTTGATTTGCCAGCTTAGCCACATGCTTGAAGGACTTGTATCTGCTTGTAAGCTGCTGTGATAACTACTTTGGTTTAAACAAAAAAAGTTTGATCCTTGAGGAGGAGTTAGCAAGTATAAAGCACTATTAAATTCAGTGCACAGGGTCCATACTCTGCAGTGGAAGCAGTATCATGGAGTTGAATAGCTTGAAATAAGTATTTTCAAGATACTGGAGTTCAAGCTTAATGCGCAAAAACCACCAGGTTTGAGGAGACTGACAAGATGATGTGGTAGTGTGAAATTCTGCACTGTCAGTAGTCTATAGCAATAAGCGGAAAAATGCAATGAGGAAAAAAATGCATGGTTTTACATTGCTACATTATAGAATAGGAGGCAGTGCCTGCCCTCAACTCAGATGCCAGTCAAAGTATTTTCAAATATACTGAATGATACATTAACACTTTTTTTACAGTCTTATTTCACAGATTTTGTGCTCTTTAACCTGCAGGCAAGATAACACTCTTACCTGTTGACTGATGCAGTCTGAAGTTAGTCTCTTGCAGAAGCCATTCTGTAAATTTTCCAGTTCTTCTTCACATAGGGCACATCTGTTTTTTTATTTGTTTATTTATTTATTTATATCCAGTTTTGTTTTGGAGATCATCCCCTTTGACCAGTCAAGACAGAGGAGTACAATCAGGCCCATCATTGACATTACCTAAGCCATTGAAAACGGGTTGAAAAAATTTGCAGAAAAATTAGTATGTAAAAGGTAGAAGTGGGGTACTTATTGCTTTTTGTGTGTGAGACCACAGAATAAGGGAATAATAATTAGTTTTTCTTCTGCTGTGGTTATTTTATGATTGTTGAGTTTTATATTTAGTCATGTTAAACACTTTGAAGAAACAGATCAATAGATTTGCTAAATCATTAAAGCTATCATGCACTAGCATCCAGCTACATGTAAAAACGGAGCTGTGAGTACAGCGTTTGGATTTGTTTGAACTGCAGCAGGAAATCCTGCAAGACAGAAGCCCTGTAACCCCTCCACACCTGAGGACAGCCTGATCATGTGGCTAAGGGATTCACTGAGCAAGGGCTGCTGCTGTGGCTGGTTTTAGTGCTGGTAGTGCAGATCTTAGGCACTTCCTGTTAGACAAACAGGACCTTGACAGACGTGCAGGATCTTAGTCTGCTCTGTCTTCAAGCCTGTCTGTCAAGACAGAGGCAGCTCAGGATAGCACAGCAGGTTGTAAATTACATGCTACGCAGAAGAATATGTCGTCAGAGACCAGCTGTAGTGAAACTCTTAAGCTTTGTGCAAATGTGAAATACTGTCAAGGGTGTGCAAGCTCCGAGGCTTTTCCAGACATATCCTTGCTGTTAGGTAGACCTGTTCTGTAAAAGCTGAAAGTGCTCTGAACCTGGTAATGTAGCTATTAGCACTTCAGCCTTTGCCAAGTACTCATTCTTTACATTGGTTAGGACCAGAATAAGAAATGTATTAAGCTACTCTGTAGCAGGAGATTCTCTAGGCAGAAGGAAGGTGAAACAGAGCCTAGAGTAGTTCATTAAGTATGGAGTAATCTATAGGTTACGTGCATGGAAAAGTGAATGCTCCAGGCCCCTTTCAGCGTGTCTGACATGACTCATCAGCCACACCTGCTTATAAATTGTTTTACCTCCTTATATCACTAGAGAGCAAACATGCTGACTGGAAGTATGAAGCCTCATGGAGTGTGCAGCAATTTCTGAATATAAGACATTTCTATTTGACACTGCACTTCAAAAGTATCTGGCTGATACACTTTGGTTATCTGAAAATGGATTACATCTGGGCATATTCTGTTTTCATAATCTTCTCATCCACTAGTTTTGCCAATGATAACCCAGGGATTCAGAATGAGATGATATATTTCTAATCCATAACAGTATGGATTATACTAAATTATACTAAACATTGTACAAGCCATCTTTCAGTCATTTAGGGTCAAAATCATTTATATGTCTGCTATGCCTTTAATAGCATTCTAGCTGTTAATGCTATAATGTTTATACAAAAGACATATCCTATTTTTAAAATATAATTTCTTTATTTCACATATGAAATAAAGTTAATTTCAGTTATGAAATGTTAAGCAGGGAGAAAAGTCATTTAAATATAAAAAGAATATAAAAATCACATGGAAAACTGATGATGATTTGAAACTTTTAAAAGTGGGGCCTAGCCTATGGTGGCTGTGACTCAGGGAACTAGATACTGAAACCTGAGTAGCCAAAGGGTGTCCATGAGAGTTTGAGTTACTACCTGAACAATCCCAGGTAAATAGCTGGTTTTTGCTTGGTTGTTGTTTTTATTTGTTTGTTTTGCTGACTGTTTGAAAGGCCATAAAATATCATAGCTATGCTGGATCATAGTAATTCAAACATGCCTGCTTTTTATTGCCTGCAGTATGTAAAATTGGCAAGACATTTTGTCAAGGGGAGAGCAGGGGAAGTTGACAGGCTGTCATCGGAATGACAGCAAGTATCTGGTGGTTACATCCCATCAAACTGCTGAGCAGAAGGAGAAGTGCTCACTGAGGATGCTACCTTTTTACTGGAGAGGATGGGTAGACTTTTGTGCATTCAGTCTTGTAAGTGATTTTTTAATAGACATTTTATATAGTGCATTGAAATAAATATAAAGGATTCACCTGATGTAAATCAGAAAAATCATCCTAAAAGCAATGTTAAGAGCATTAAATATATGGTTCAAGAAGCATACAAGGGGAAGAAAAGCAGTGTAGATTCTGCTTAAGAATATCCCTGGTGTCATGGGGAAATGTTAAAACGTTTTGTTGGGAGGGGAAGAAAACAGAGCTAGGCTAGGCTAGGCTAGGTGTTTAGTAAGCAAAAAACAGCAAAATACTTAAGAATCCTGCAGTCTCCTTGCAAAGTGCTATTGAAAACTCCGGACAGGATCACTTTTGCATGTATTATCATGGTTCATAAGAATATAAGAAAAATATTTTCTCACTGCCTTATCTATGTTGCTTGTTGTAATAAATCAGTCTTCAAAGACTTGCATCCTGAGGAACAAGGAGACTATGATATTCCTGAACTACATTTTGCCTTAGAAGGTTTCACTAACTGTTTTTTCTTGGGTTACGTTGTCATAGCTACCTTACATTCTTCATAGATGGCATTTTTGTTCTCCAACACCGATAAGTGGTGGACTGTGGAAGCCTCTTTTTTATTGCATGCTGTATTTTCCCTTTCAAAAGGTGGCCGAGACCTTAGTCATCTTATTCTCATTCTGCAAATTGTGAGGCATGGCTGAGAAGAGACCTATTGAACAGTAAATGGTAAAGAAGAAAAATGTAGTGTTCTTTCATAAAAATCATGAAATTTACAAAGTTTGCTAGGCCATTAATTTTCACCATTAAATTACATTACATTCTCAAAAGTGATTTTGAAGCTACTTAACCTTTCACAGCCTGGTGATAAAGAACAAGGCCAAACAGTTGCAACGGTATCACTTATGAGAAGCTGTTTTAATTTGTTGTCATCTTTAGTATCAGGGAATGATACTGACTTGATCTGACTGATACTGGTCTGAATAGAGGCAAAACAAATTTGTTCAAATTAGCTTCAAGTAATTTGCAAATTTTAAATTGTAGTTGACACAATGCCAAATGTGGTTTGAATGATTTTTCTAGTAGTTTCCTTGTGATCTTCCCTTTCTTTATTGTAAATTAACTAAACTTTCACGGCAAATGATGCTGTGTTTTGTTGTATGTTATCATCACTAAAATCACTTCAATGACTCAGAGAACAATGATTAAATTAGCGATTTGGATTGGCCTTTTATCTAAATCTGGAAGCAATTTAGAGAAAGAGAAAATGATTGTATAGCTCCATTGTAGTTTTTGGTGTGTAGTTTTTTGATTGGCATTTGACTTATTTTAAAATACCTTTTTCTCAGTTGTCTCAGTTGTCATTGTGGAAACACAATACAAAGTTTGATGTAAAAGTGTTCAGATTGTAATATATGTTCCACTTCAATACTACTAAATTATTTCAAGATAATTAAATATGTTACGTTACAGTAATATAAGTATTACTGATTCCTACATTTTGCTCTTGTTTTCCTGCAGTGAATTTGAGTTTCTGTAGGACTTCTTCCAGCTATTTCACAAGTGTGATTCTTATAAAACTTCAACTGTTTGCAAAGAGAACTCAAAATATTCACTGTAAATAAAGTTCTTGTAGCTGACTTAACCCAATCAGGATTGCAGTTTCTGATACTCGACTTGTAGATTTTGGCTACATATAAACAGTGCCCAGGAATGAGCCCAGACAAGGGTATGTGATTATCTGGTCCAGCAAACCATTAGACATTCAGTGGCACAGTTTAGACTGGGCCAAACTGTGCCCTTCTAAGGACTTTCTGAACGTTCTTCTGGAGCTGGCATGTTCCAGGCACTGATTTGTGCAGCCAGCCTGTTTTGAAGGATGACAATGTTTATTAGCATCGGCACTAGGCATTTCATGTGAGTTGGCCTGTGTTCCTAGGAACATTCCCAGACATATTTATTTTGCAAGGATAGATGTGGCATGTAAGTGATTTGTCAATTGTTGCCAAGAATAGCAGAAAATATCTGTATATATGTACTCATTGAGGTAAATAACCCTCACAGGTTTTTTTTTTTTGGCTAGTTATATGTCATAAAAAACGATATCTAATGGATCGGGAGGGTCTGTTTTGGATGTCTCTGTGAAGTTACAAGGCTTCTAAATGTGGATGACCAAAAATCTAATACAAATGTGTAAGTATAAATAATTGTATCTTGTAAAATTATAAATTCTTCAAATAAAGTATTTGCATGGAGATCATTTCCATGGAGTTTAATGGTGAATGAATGTGGGTTAAATGTTGGATCCTTACAGCAATGCCAGGTTCTAGTGCTTTAAATGGGCAGAAGCAGCCTTATCAGCATTAATACTACAGCATATTGACACCCTCCTCATATAAGGTATGTAGCAGTACCTTAAAGTTGAAGAAGAAATATTCTCCCTGTGTTCTCCTGTGTTACCCATTTTGTGCTCCGAGTGGCCATACTGGCATGGGTCTGTCTGTGTGGACTGGGGTAGCCAGAGCAATCTCAACTAAGAGTTACTATGCAGGTATGGAAATGTATGCAAACTCAGCAAGGCATTTACATACCAGTTAAAAAAGTATATCTGTATCTCTGGAAACTGTTATGTGTTGTAACATGCTGTTGCATTGTACCACAGTTGTCCAGTGCCTTTGTTATTAAAACAGCATTGTCTATTTTTGCTTCAGACCTTCTGTGGATTTTGTGTCTAGTGTCCATTTAGCTCTGGCTCTGATCTATCTGGCCTGTGGAGAGATCCACTCTAGTGATCCTACTGGGAAGAAAGGGCATTTCTAAAAGGCATGAGTGCTGCCTTGAAATTTCCGTGTGTCATATGCACAGCTGGCCACAAGATGTCGGTGTCAGCGAGGGATTTTGCGCAAGCAACCTGGCGGCTGGAGATGAAGTGGAGATTCTCCTGCTCCGGAGGAACGGAGGCATCCCAGTTAGAGCTTGAAGCCAGAGGTGAGGAATTTTTTCCGTATCCTCGCTGAGTAGTTTTGGTTTAGTTTGTGCATCAGACCTAGCAGACAGCAGAGAACTGAGAACTGATTAGGAAGAAAATAGGTCTGGTATCAGGAGCAGGTTCTGCTCTGAGGGGGAAGCTATTGTCCTCTGGGCAGTTATCTGGGGGAAACATTACCCCACTTATCAAAGGAAAATATCTTGTATCTGGCTTTTGTTGACATGTAAAAACACAGTCTTTGCTACTTGTTCACAGAATCATGCAATCACAGACTGATTGAGATTGGAAGGGACCTCTAGAGATCATCTAGTTCAACACTCCTGCTCCAGTAGGGACACCCAGAGCATGGGGTACAGTGCGGCATCCAGGTGGGTTTGGAAGATCTCCAGAGAAGGAGACTCCACAACCTCCCTGGGCAGCTTATTCCCGGGCTCTGTCACTCTCAGAGCAAAGAAGTTCTTCCTCACATCAGATGGAACTTGCTGTTTCAACTTATATCTATTGCCTCTTGTCCTGTCACTGGCTGTCACTGGGAAGAGTTTGGCCCCTTCCTCCCTCCATTAGCCCCTCAGGTATATGTACATGTTGATAAGATTCCCTCTCAACCTTCTTTTCTCCAGGGAAAACAGGCTCAACTCACCTAGTCTCTCCTGCAGCGAGAGATGCTCCAGTCCCTCAGTCATCTTTGTTGCCCTCTGCTGGACTCTCTCCAGCAGGTCCACATCCCTCTTGACCTGGGGAGCCCAGAACCGCACCCAATACTCCAGGTGTGGTCTCACCAGGGCTGAGTAGAGGGGCAGAATCACCTCTCTTGATCTGCTGGCAACACTCTTCCTGATGTAGGCCAGAATCCCATTGGCCTTCTTGGCCACAAGGACACACTGCTGGCTCGTGGTTAATCTTTGTTGTTCCTTGGTTGTTCCTTGTAAAGAGCAATTTCTTCATCTTGGAAGATTATTCAAGAGATTTAAGCCTGAACTAGCTTGATACCTTGATGGCCTGGTTCAGATTACATTGAAAGACTTCACAGCGAGTGCACAGCAAAAACTCCTATGTGTTACATAAAGTGAATGGCACAGGTTTTCCAACAGAGATTGATGCATTAGGAGTCAAGGACGAGCTTCTGAGCCCTCTATACTCCTGAGGGACTCATCGTGTGAAACAGCTCTTGCACTGCTAGAAATGAGATGTTAGGAAAAGCCACAACACTCCTGGCTACAGAAATATGTGCAAGTTTGTCCAGTGGCAGTGCTAACCTACTTGCAAGGCCAATGTGGGCTTCAGATCCAAAACTAGAGCCCAACACTAATCTTTTAGGCTAGATTTCAAATTATCACAAAACAAGATCATGCGTACGTTTTACCGTGGTCAAACCCCTTTCTGGCTGTCTCAAGCCTGATGTATGGATAATATATAGACAGTACTCTCTCTATCTTCCTTGTCTTTTTGCATCACCTGTCTTTTCTACCTGTCTTTTGCATCATAAATTTATTTGAAAGCAAACAACATATCTTGACCCAAAGAATTTATTGAAATTCTTAGAGATTCTCTACCATTTCAAATACCTCCTTTCCCTCAGGTTGAAGAGATCCAGGTTAGTCAGACAAAGGAATGCCTCACCAAAAAAAAAAAAAAAAAAAGAAAGAAAAGATAAGAGTTCAACTTTCAAACTAAATCAGACAAGGAATAATTCTCTATATGTTCCCTAGTATTATTTTAAATCCCTGGCTATTCCCCAAGGCAGCAGGTGTCTGGCTTCAGGACAAGCAGTACCATCTATTTAGGTCATTCAAAATACCTGCTGGAATGGTATAAGAGAAGTAATTGTTCATGTGCAGCTCCTCAGCCAAGCTGGCACTTTTTGAAGACTTTTAAAATTGTTTCCTGATTTATTGGACATAGCAGTATATAGAAAAAGAATTTAACTGAATAGGTTAATAATAAATTTTAACTTCCTCCAGAATCAACATAGGAATGGGCAGCTTTTGAAAAAAAATAGGCACAGGACACATCTGAAACTTAAATGTTTCCTTTTCTAATGGCTTTGTTCTAGTTGAACACATTTTGAACTTTGGGCTCTTTTTGGTTTTTGTAGCTCTGATATTTGATAAAGAGGTGTTCCATAGTTACCTTTCTGCAGGTAGCAGGAACCTGACATTTAACATTAAGTTAACATCAACTCGAATTAAAAATGAGGGACATTGTTCTTTCACAGACCCATAGAGTAGGGGGCTGAGCAGTGTGAACATCAACCGAAATATCAAACAGGTTTCCTTGAATTCAGGGAAAGAAGTCAGTACTTTCACAAGTAAAAGTTAAAGAGGACTTTCATTTAGAATATTCAGTAGAACATCCAGTATTCTGAATGTTTCACACTTGATCTGATTTTCTTCAGTAACGAGCCACTGGTTCCTGAAGTGAATGAACTGAAACTGGAAGCTCCCCAGTGTCTGAAGCAAGTCACAGGTCTTTTAACATTTGCACAGACATCATATTGCTAGCTGACATTCCAGCAGCAAAGCAACCTGCCCTACCACTGTGTAACCCGTCAGCTGTAGAATATTGTTTTACTGTTTGTTTATTTACTTTTAAATTTTTGCAGTAATAGTCTTATGGTTCTAATAGTAAGTACTAAGAAAATCCCTTCTTTAGCAGTCCCTAAATCTAGCAATGCCTTTGTTTTGACTGTTTCATGGATACATTTCTTATCTTCAAGGAAAGTCCCCAGTGACTTGTTGCACTTAATCTCTTAGGATGTCTTGGTTCAAGGTCAAGGTTGGGCTTCAAAATGTTTTTATTTTTATTAGAATGTAATTTGCATTCATGCTGCATTTATCCTAAATCTCATAACCATCATTTCCAGACAGGACACAGCCTTTCTGCTTCTGTTTCTCCTTTAAGTCCTCTTTTTTACCAATATGTCCTTTCTGAAAGGTCCTTGCTGGCCTGCCTGAGGACTATAGTAGTTTTTTCTGCCTCTCTTATCCTTTCAGAGAGGCCATGCTGGTGCCTGAATTTGAGCCTGTTGTTGTATGTAGGCCACTCTGATCCTAAAGCTGTTTCAGTACTTATCGCTTCATACTTACACCTTCTTTCTGCTTCAGCTTCCTCCTGGCTTGTCCCTGTGGTGGCAGTACCTGTTGATACCCAGAGCTTTCCCCACCAAGATATCCTGCACCTTCCACCTCACCAGATTCCCAACTCTATGTCCTCCTTCTACTGAATACCTTAGATACTCCAGCCCTGCTTTACAGTGTTTGGGAATGAAAGAAGAAGAGATCTAAAGATGGATTTTCAGTTATCCACCTAGCTTGCATTGTTATCTTTAGCCTGGAAGTTAAATATTTTTATAGGAGGTGTAATAAAATTTGAGAATAAACATTATGGTCTTCAAACACTGTACAAATCCTCCTTACTTCTTTCACACAGCAACAACGTGAATAATAATTACTCTAATTTTTTTTCTTAATGTCAATTCTGTGTTACCAGAAGGTCCTGTGAAATTGTTTCCCTCAGTCATTCCATGTAACATATTCCTTTCTCTGTTTCTGAAGTGCTGTTTCCTGCTACAATAGCCCAGGCAACTTTAGCTTTTGTGTAGTAACACAGAGCCAAACTAAGCCCTTATGTCCTTTGCCCATTTTGTTAGATACTACTCTGCACTGTTCTGCAGAGAACAGCAGTTTTTCTATAATGTTCCTCTCCTCTCCTCTCCTCTCCTCTCCTCTCCTCTCCTCTCCTCTCCTCTCCTCTCCTCTCCTCTCCTCTC
>JAUBOD010000339.1:0-51666 GCA_032353885.1 Nothura maculosa
CCAGGTGTGGCCTCACCAGGGCTGAGTAGAGGGGGACGATCACCTCCCTTGACCTGCTGGAGACGCTCTTCTTAATGAACCCCAGGATCCCATTGGCCTTCTTGGCCACCAGGGCACACTGCTGTCTCATGGTCAACTTTAGTGTGCCCACTAGGGCACTTCAGTGTGCCCACCAGGGCACACTGCTGTCTCATGGTCAACGTTAAGAGAAGCTGTTTTATCTCTTTAGGACTTTAAGCAAATAATGGGTAAATAAATTTATAATAATTTGTAATTTTTATGCACATTTCCAGCAAAAAAAATAAAAAAAAATGTATCTAGTTATATGCTTTACAATTCCTAAGACAACTTGCTTCTTTCAACATGCTACATAGGTAAAACCTTTTATAAGCCAGTATGGTATTCAATCATGGTTTTAAAGAAAGGATTTTTTTCCTTGTACCTCAGTAGTCTTGTTTTTGCTACAGGACTGAGGTAGCCTCACCCATCTGCACTCAACCACTGTCTCTAAACGCTGACAGTACATCTTTTATTATCTACATCCCCTCAAGAGCAACTTGCAACAAATAATATTGTATATAGTCAAAGGTCCAAGTCGTGCTTTCTCTGTTGTCATCAGATTAGTTATCACTTTTTCCCCAAACAGACTAATGCTTTAACTACACTACTTTTTCTCAGCTTGAGGTAAGGCAATAGCGCCTCACCACATATCTCTGTGTGGGTGCCAGGAATTTATCTTAGTTTAAGATGCTAGATTTAAGACGTAGCATTAGCTCAAGTAGTGTAGTGTGATACTCAAGTCACTCACAGATATTCTGCACCCCAACTGTGCTCTTCTTTGAGACTAATAACACTGCAACTTAAAAGTATAGCAGTTAGTTCCATCCAGGCTTTCTCATTACATTTACTGGGTATGTAACTAAAATGGTGTGTTTTTTTCTGGCAATAGATACAGTGAAATACACATGCAGCACAGTATTCAAGGACTTCATGAAAATAAAACTGTATTAACATTCAATGCATTTTCTGGTTAAGTCCTATTCACTCTTAATGATGTGTTCTAGCTCAAATTCAAACCAACCACTGCTTTTTACATTAAATTATCCTAACTATTGTTTTAATGGAAAAACAATGGAATTGTCAATGGCACTGACATTAAAAAACAAACATTTTATATTTATGCACCTCTCTAGAATTTGCTATTCCAGGACCATTTGAAAGCACAGCACTGTGTTTAGAAGTTCCACAACAAGTTTAAACCTCATTTACCTCTATACTCCCTCCAATTTTACAGGCTTTCTTCTCCTGCTGAATGGGAATTAATGGCAAACCTCCAATCTTTGGACTTTTAGTTATAGATTGTTTTCTTGCTTTTCCAGCAGGTGGCCATATATCTGCATGCTGAAAAATAAACAAACAAATAAATAAAAATAATTTTTGGCAGGTATTTTCAAATTAAGCACTTTGGTAAAGCTGTGTACCATACCACACTTTTTGTCTTTTATAAGAGGAGAGGAAAGCTACAGTCTTAAAATTATGTTAATATTTTATGTGCTGCACGTTGCTGAGTGAACAGAACTTAAACTCTGTAGAATTGTCATGCATGCTTCCCTCCATGCTGCATATCAAAGTAATTATCTGCTGGGAATATAAAAAGTCATCCAAAAAGAAAAAATAATTGCATTTGATTCATTTTCCAAATTCCAGATAAACACACTTTTAGGAGTCATAATAAAACTTCCTGAAACGAACTGGCAAACCCAATTTGCAATAAGTTCTTCAGTGATTACATTCACAACGTGTTATACAGGCAAGAATGCTCAACAAATACAACCTACAAAGCAATAGATCTTAGGTGAAGCTAATGGTAACCAGAAAGATATCTCCAAGGACAACGTAGTGTAAGAGATGCTTTTGGAAAAGCTCCAATATGAGATTCTACGTATCAAAAAGGATGCCTGATGTCTATGTAGGAATAGTTTTCAAAGCTTGAAAATGTATGCACAGAGATAAACTATCACAACTCCAAAGAAAACTGGTTAGTTAGAACGCTAATTAGCAGAGAGACCTTATGAAAGTTGGATACGTTTGGGTTAGTTTTTACAAAACACTATTGCTTTACAAGTAAGAAATTATCTGATCTTTCTAAGAAGAAACTGCAAAATCTCTAATAGATTTCACATATTTCATAGTCATCAGAGTATTCACTGATCCTTTTTGAAAATTACTTTTTTGGTGTTCAACCCTCTATATGCAAGAATTAGACTACTTCCTCAAGACTGCAAAGAAAATACAGTGATGGAGTCTGATTTTGTTTATGTATGCTAGCAGTCTGCTTGTTAACAGTTCACAGTGCTATCAGAAAGCCACTAGAAGAGTACAATTCTGTCATTACTGACTTAGAACAGCAGTCTAGCAACTGGAAGTTGCTTATATTCCAGTGACTATAAGAGACACTTTGCAGTTGAGCCTGATTTGCATAGTAACAGGAGTATTTCACAGATTCACAACTTTAGAGGGTAAAGTTTCCTACAGATGCTGCTGACCAGGTTATGGTACAAACTCTTTTTGCAAGACTCCTACCCAGGAAATGCCAAAAAAATCCTTTTTCACAACAGTGAAACACTAAGAATATCTTATCTTAGAGAAGGACTTTTGCCAATAAAAAGCACTTTAGTTTACTAAGATATCATGTTATTCATGGAATTAGCACATGAGTTTTATGCACAGAAATAGTGAAGTCCACAGTAATGTCTCTTCAATGAAATAGCCCAGAAGCTAATTATAACAAAAACAGCAGAGATTCATTCCAATGCATTCAAAGCATTGGAATGGATTTAGACATCTATTTTGCCACTTCACCTGCTCTACCAAAAGTTTACCTTGCTTCAAGGACTCAGGGCATCCTCCACATTACTTTGAAAGTTTCAGACAGGAACATAAATCTTTTAAACTGCACAGTAGAACCAGTGGCAGAGAATACTTCTTTGCTATTTTTGATAAGGAGAATAGTTGCAATTTTGGTGCCCAGTATGGAAGGCCAGGCTTTCTTATTGTAAACAAATGGTATTCAGAAAGCGATTGAGGACCTGTAAGTCAGGCCCTGAAGGAACCTGGCTCCATGAATTTTCAGCAAGCTTAGGGGAACTATCCCTGTCAGTTAAGTAGCCTGATTTCCCTTCTGTGCCTGCAACATTTCTTAAAATAGAATTCAGGAAAATACATCAGAAATACCAGTAACATATTAGGCCACATAATAAATGTATTTATTCATAGTTTTGACCTATCTGTACAACTGCACCTCACAGTAATATGCTGCGCCTCTCTCCAGCTGGCATAGCATATTGGAAGAGATCATATATAATTGTGTCCATATTCATATCAATTAATTACTTTCAGTTGTATGTTATTAAGTGATTTTGTGCAGAACTGCATTACAGAATTCAAGAATCAGGTTTTAGCTGTACTTTATGGTACAATTTTGCATACAAATGGAAAAAACAATGGATCTTCTCAGAATGATCTTAGTATTTAAAGTACAAGATTAATAACCTCCAGGGGAACTTGATTTTGTGTAACAAAAGTTTCAGATTACAACAGGACCTAAGATACTAATACTTTCTGCAGAACTTAAACTATAGGAGTAAACAATATCAAAAAACAGAATAAATTAACAGTACCTTACTGACACTACTTACTAACAAAATCTTCCTCTGCTAGAGCACTGAAAAGCACAGTAACATAGATTTCTTCTCCTCTGAACTGAGTTGGATCATTTAATGTAAATGTCTTAATACTTCAAAACTTATTTTTTAGTATTTTTCTCTTGGCAATCTAAGTCCAGTAACTCCATCAAGACAAAGAAAATCTGTTGCCTGCAGCTTCTCTAACACAAAAGTGTTCAAATACTATGATGATGAATAAGGTAGAAGACAAGCTATCTTCCCTACTGATAGCTTTGCTTCTAAAATTTTAACAAGAAACAACCTTAGCTGACATTTATTTTTTTCTGGTTTAGAAAGGGGATAATTCGATGATAATTGCTTGCTGCTACTGTGTGATGCAAAATATTTGGAAATCTTATAGTAAGCTTTTACACCATGAGTCATTGCACTTTCAAGGACAGACTTTCCTTGCAAATAATATTGTCTTAGGGCAATACACTGATTTTGCTTCATTAGCACTTAATCTCCCAAGTAATCCACAGACTGACAACTTCCACTGATGTCCAGAATACTGATATACAAAAAAGCCATCCTCTTGACACAGTTTGTTAGTACTGTTGATTCATTGGCCTCAAGAGAATGAAGTTTTCAAAGAAAATAGTATTAAGTCATTGAAAGTTAAAAAAAAACATGCATTAAAAGATTTTTTTTGTTGTTATAAAAATCTCCTGAACAGTGAGAAGCATCTCTCAGGTTTTGATCTATATTATCAGAGGAACATTCTACATACTGAACTACTTGATCAGAATCCTAATAAATTGCCTTTCTTGTGATTTTACGTCAAAAGGATTTCAACGGAGTTACTAAGGCTCTATGAGTTATTTCCGAGCAGCCGATATCAATAACCTCGGAGCCAATTTGTTGTGACACTGCTCATGTTATGCCCATGAGATGTATGCCAGGACTGGTGGCTGTTTCCATAGAAACCACAATAGCTCTGTCAGTTAAGGGAGCAGCAAAAGACAAAACTTTAGAAGTCTCACTTATAAGGCAAACACTGCACTCCTAGTACTGCTATTGACAGGGGTCAGAAAGATAGGTTCCCTAACTAGCAAGTCTCTGTTAGCTATGTAAGGCAGCAGTCCTGTGTCTAGTCCACTTTATGTAATATGCAAAGCTCACAGGTAATCATAAATATACTGATGTGTATTCACAGCGATACTCCCTAAAGCTCCTTGAATGTTATGGGAAAGACAAGAAAAATTTGACATAAACACAGAATCCTTTTAAAAACTTGAACTCTGTTCCAGGCTCCTGCCAGACTTCCCACCTCTATCGCTCCTGCATTCTACCATGCAAACATTAAGCCTTCCTTGCAAGGATGTGGCACTCAAATTTACATACTCTTATTCAAAATTTAGTAACAAGCAGAAAACTACATAACTTGAGAGTATCTGTCCAAGACAATGACTTGCCAGTGTTAGCTAAACTAACTTGAATACCAGGAAAATCTACCACTGCGAGCTGGTCCACTCAGCAGTGTGCTTAAAAGAGATGGCTGCTATCACGGCCATTTAGCATTCAGTAGCCAAATTCACTAATAGATAAGGAGCTCTCAAGGCACTTTGGCACATTGACACCGTTTGGGTCAATGGCCAGAATTTCACCCAAAGGATGTCTTCTGCTGCTAAGGAAGTGAGTTTTACTTCTTTATCTATCTTCTTCCCAATGCAACATAGAGAAGATCCTAGGCTGCAATCTTCTCCTCCCATATTCACATATGTATACACCATTATGAACAGCCTTCATAGGCTAAGATCATCTTTTTGTAGTTTGATTACATCAAAAAAATACATTCCAAAAGCCTTAAAAGTATTGCAGTCTTATCCATAGTGCACATATAACAAATACATATATATGATTGCCTAAGAGGATTTTCATAGCAGCACGAAAAGTTATATTTCTTATATTTGACCAGTTAGTACCTGTGCAGTAAAAATACTGATCAGCCACTCCATCTGTGCATCCTGTCCATCAAAACAGATATGCCTAGAATAAAATACATAATTAGCAAGAAAAAAAAATGGAAAAAATCTAGTTGCAGCTAGACACATTAAAGACTAAGTTTCTAAATGAGTTCAAATACTGCTTACATTCATCTGTGAATGTTGTCGGAATTTATTATTAACATTAGCTTACATAAAAGACTGTGAAATACACAATTGCCATTTTACTCTGCTTCAAAAAGAAGGCAGTCAAATGCTTAACTCAAAGCACGTGTACAGCTTTCATAAACTCAAGAACTACAGATTTTAAGATTATTTGCTATTTTTAGCCACAGCAGAGGACAGACACCAAACACCAAAAGATTACCAAAACATATAGTCTATAATTAAGAAAAACAGAAAAAGCAAACACGCAGACAAAATAAAAAACATTGATTTCAAACCTTATCTTCTTAAATGCTGAAATTTAAAGCTTAAATACACATTGAGCAGGGAAATTATGCATGCTTCATGTTTACCTACCACTGGTGCTTTTCAGAAAATATTGCAAGACCCCAGCTGGAAAAAAAAAAAAAAAAAGGTTCTATAGTTCCATAAACTCAAGATAGAGGCAATATTTTCCTAAAACCAGCGTTTTCCTAAAACTGAAGAGATGTCCACACAATGCTTTATATATATAGGAGATTACTGAAAAATAAACTGTTTGTTTGTTCATAGATGACTGTTCATGAATGGTCTGCTCTGGACAAGGTGTAAAGCTGAGCATTTCAGATGAAGTCTGACTCTGGGACTCAGTGCGATGTTTCAGGTATGGCTTTACTTTCTAAAAGATGTCGGGAGTAAAATTGCTAAATTGATGTTCAGAAAAAAAAAATTATATAAAGGAGATTTATGACAGAGAAGGCACAGAAGGAACCTTAAGTGTGCTTTTGCTGGAAAGAGAAGGAACCACATAAGTCTACAGAGATTAAGCAAAAAAAATAAAAAGCTGAAAATGGAATAGGTTCACAAAGAAGCCTCTGAGGTGACAAATAGCTTCTAAGGATCCAGAGAAGATTGTGTCAAGTCTGATGTTGAAAACAGTTGCACTGAAAGCAAACCTCAAGGAATCAAACTATACAAAGATAGTACCTGCTTACATACTCTTACATTTGTATTTCAAACTACTCGCCTACTTATTCCTGAGTTTAACATACTTTCTAAGAACCAGAAAGGCACTCTGGTTTGTCTAATAGAACTAAACCTCTGAAATTCATAGATATGTGCTAACTCTCAGGAAAAAGTACTGCTCAAAGGCTGCAATCAACTTGGAATCCCCCTCAGACAGGATCCTACCTAAATTATCTCAATGTCTCAAAGATTTGATTGGTAAATTCACAATCTGGGAAACACATCTGAGAAAGAGATGTAATTTCTCACTCTCTTTTCCAGAGGCAAAGTCACTGGTGTTCATAAAGGGCACTATAGTCTTTGTTTAGAAGGAAAAAAAGTCAAAATAAAAAGGATCCTGAAAAAGAAAAGATCCTCTACTGAACAACAGGGACTGTCATCATAGACAAACTGGCTGGCTTTTCTTTCTCTCTTTTCCCCGGTGCCAAGAAGGTGTTCCCATCAATGAAATGCAAGACACATACCACAAAACTAAGTGAGCTAGCAACAAACACATCCAAAAGAGATAATACACTTAAGATTAAGAAAAGCCAATCAATAAAGTAATTTCCTAGCACAGAAGAGTTAACATGGAACACAAAACTAGAGATAGCAACAGAACAGATAATGTTATGGAGGGTAAATTAATTTGGTACACTTCAATTGGCTTCTTGGCTTTTCCTTGTTCAACAATATTTTACACTGCTCTTTCATGAAGACAGTAGCAAGCTTGCTACACTGCATTTAACTTTTTTTCTCTACTCTTACTTTGTTGGTGGCTTCATTTTCTTTTTCACTCCAAGATAAAGCTTCAAGGACGGGACAGGCAACACTTTCTCAGGTTTGCTGGCCTGAAAATAAAATAAGACTCTAGTTACTTTATAACCACAATACAAAAGAGGAAATGCTCTCCAGATGTCTCCACAGTTTACTTCATTTCATAAGCTCTACCCCATTTTTCTTGTCAACTGTTACATTTTTTACATTTTTCCTTCCCACTAACAAAGGGTGCCAGTCACTACCACTGGGAAAAGGAAAGTATGTGAAGTCCCTGTAATGTCAAAAAGTTACAGTATAGTCAGAATAGCTGAGATGTGGTGACCAAGCTCATGTGAGCTTGTCACATGAGTTTTGTAACTGATGGATACAAGCTCTTCAGGAGAGGCAGTCAGGAAGATAAGGAGGCACCCTCTATATGAAGGATGTTAAGGGGTGAGCAGACCATATATGGGGTGAACTTCTATGAGATGGACAAGACTGTGGTGGGTATTTGTTTCAGACCACCCAATCAGGATTAAGAAACAAATGAGGTCTCTTCTAAACAACTCAAGAAGGTGTCTAAATTGCAGACCCTGCTTCTTTGCGAGAGGCTTTGCTTTCCCTGACTTTTTAGAAAGGCATTATGGTGAAATGCTAGTAATTCTGCAGATCTACAGAGGGTGTTTTTCACACACACAGCGGACGAGCTAGACAGGGACCCTGCAAAACTGGCTCTGATATACACCAGCAAGAAAGAAGAACTGGTTGGGGATGTGATAATCAGTAGAAGCTATGGTCGCTGTGACCATTAAAACACAAGTAGCAGAGGACAGACTGAGGATTTTGGGAGAGCAGATTTGTGCTTGTTCAGGGAACTGCTACATATGATCCCATTGGAGAAGGCAGGTCTGTAGGGCAAGCAAGCTCAGTAAAGTTGATAGATCTTTAAAGACAGCAAGATTTTTTCTTCATGATACTCAGAGAAACAAGTAGACATACGAGGAAACCTAGCTAATGAAGGAAATCACAGCAGAGCTCCAAAACAAAAACAAACAAACAAACAAAAAACAAACAAAAAAATCCCAGCACATAGCATATAGGAGTATATGCATGCAATTAAAAACGTTGTCTGGACATATAGATATAGTGTTAGGAAAGGAAAGTTGAGCTGAAGTTGAGATCTATCAGGTGTGTTAAGGTCAACATGAAGAGCTGCTATTACTGCAATAAAATAAGAGGTTGAACAAGGAAAATGAAGGCCCACTGCTTAGTGAAGCAGGTAGATGAGCAACAGCAGATACAAGTGATGTTTAGGTACTCGGGATCACCTTTACATCCGTGTTCATACCAGGAAGATCTGTAATGCGCTAGAATGTTTGCTGACCTGTATTTTCAATTTCTATCTCTGCATGTTTTAATCAGTAACACTCAACTATTGGGAGGAATAAAAAAAAAGGAAAAAGAAATATGCTGCCCAGAATCAGAGGTGCTGTTATGAAAAAAAAAAAAAAAAAGAGGAGAAAAAAAGAGGTTTTATATCTGGTCTGTTAGTCTTCAGATTCAAAGCAAGAGAACTGCCTCACTGAGTCTCACTGAGACATCTCTACAGAATATACTACTAAGTGTAATTCTCAGAAAATTGCACCTAAAGGAACTTTGTTATGTGTTTGTGTGTGTGTGAGCATATCTTTCGCTGACTGGGCATTACAATGGTAAGCTTTTTCAGCCAATTAACACAATACGGTAATTTAATATATTAAATTATTAATAAACAATAATGTATTACTATTACTTATTATTAGTAGTAATATAAAATTATATATTATATAATATATTAATATAGATATTATTGTGTATTAAATACACAATATCATGGGAATTTCTTGTCTTCGATAATTCTTCTCAAGGAAAACAATTTATCTCCTTTTGCATATACAAACAATTTACTCTTGAGAGAATTCATAAATTGACAAACACATGCAATCTTATAAAATTCAATTTGCCTTCTGCAATGTCACACTCTTTTGCTACTTGTTTCTACATATAACTTAAAATACAACAAAATTTACTGGTCTTAGATGAACAGAAAATAGAAAAAAATGAAAAAAATGGCATTTTGTCAGAATTATATTTTCATTTGCCTATTTAAAAAAGGCTGAAAGCCATTTAAAAATAATGGAGTATTTACACTAAGTAGAAAACTCCACCTGAATTTAGAAATCGTTTAACACTTTATGAATCAGAATGGCTGAAAAAGCAGTTTTAATACAGTACAATAACTCCATCACAAATTCTTTCCTAGATCCTAATAAAGGTTTTATGAAAATATAATTTAGTCTTGCATATGTGATCATTTGAGTTTTAGCACTAAATTACGTGACACTATTTTTGATATTCTAGCACCATTCTACTTAAAAAAGTATACTCACCATCTTAGAAGAAGACATATTTCTTTTGCGTTAGGTTATATCACCAATTAATCTCTAAGTTTTGTCAACCAACCAAAAAGCAACCAACAAACAAAAACCTCCCAACTGACAGAACTAGAGGAAACAGCCACAAACTGAAGCACCACAAATTTCATAGCAATTTAAGGAAAAACTTCTTAATTGTGAGAGTGACAGAGCACTGGAAGAGATTGCCAAGAGCGGTTGTAGTGTCTCCTTTGCTGGAGAATTTTAAAACTTGCTTGGACACAACCCTGTGCCACATGCTCTAGGTGATCCTGCACGTGCAGGCGGGTTGGACTAGATGATCTCTAAAGGTCCCTTCTAACCTTAAGGATTCTATGATTCTATCAATTATTTTAGCAAGGTCAGCAAGCACGTGTACATATATTGATTGGATGAGTAAAACCAGCACCCAGCAAAAGTAAAAACACTCGAAACTTTAACAGAAATTAACAAAACTAAAATGAACAACTGAATGGTATAGTTCACAATATCTCTTTTTTAGTTTTATACTTTAACATAAACTGATTACATCTGAAAACTTTTTTCTCAGGAAATTCAATTGAACATACTATCCATACTCCTGACTCCATTTCTCTGAGTCTGTGATGTATAGATAAGCATCAGTACTCATTTCTGCAAGGCTTGGATTACATCAAGCCTCCTTTTATTCTTGACGTTTTACTTCAGGAGAAGGTTATATTTTTTCCTCATTACTGAGAGGTTAGTGAAAACTTTGTACCTGGGAAGCAAGTGAAGATTTTGCTAGAATATTGAGAGATGCTGTTTTCCATAACCTCTTCAATCATGACATTTTTAAGTAAAAGATCACTGTTGATTGTAATTTCTAAAGGCTCTGAGTTCTGAAGACAAACCAATATGCAGGGCACTTAAGTTCCATATTGCTCATACTACAGCTCAGTACAAAGAGCTTTCATAAAACTTAGTCACAGTACAGTGGATAGTCATTTCTAAACTTTGGCTTAATTTTTTTTTAACAACTCATACTATGCAAAATTAAACTACCTAAATAAGCAACAACCATAATTCATTTTACTATGACTTCTGTGAACTAGTAACATAAAAAAATTGCACTTTGACTCCAAACTTTGAGGATTACCATTTAACAATATCTACCTTTCCTCTTATTTCTATATGTAAAAGAGCATTTTATTGTTTATCATTAAATTCATGAATTGAATTTTCTGCTATTGTACCTTCATATCCTTGTAAAGAAGCAAGTTTCCTTCCCGTAGCACAAAATACCGCTCTTGAAACTTATTTCCAGACAGAAGCTTTGACGGTTCTTCTTTGTACTTCAGATAGCCTGCTTTCATACTACCTTTCATGTTTTTCTCTAACAAGATAACAAAAACATCCTGTTGGAAAATTTTCGAACAGTAGAAATTGCCAGTTTGCAGTTGCCCCTAGCATTTATCACTGTATATCAAAAGACTAAAATTACAACTTGATAGTTTCAAATTTTTTAATAAGCTATTAAACATTGAGAGCACGATGATGCCAATTACTGGAAAAAAATTATCCCGTTTCACTTCTAAAACAGGTAACACAAAGACTTTGTATATTTTTCTATTTAAAAAAGTCAAAATACATACAGCAACATTTGTCAAAATAATAAAACAAAAACACTGTTAAAGTAGTATTTTGCAAGCAGCATTAGAATTAAAATCGATTCCCTAATTAAAGTTTAATGAAACAAATTAGAAACACTGAATTTTTCAAAAATAGATGAAATTTTCAGTATAATGTTGACAGCAATTTAAAAGCTTAAGAAAAATAATAGAAAGCACTAAAACATATTGTTTAAAGAGAAAGATTTGGTCTTTTCTGAATTGTAGATGGTTGGTAGAAGAAAACTACCACAGCACCATTTCATAGATGTTTCTTTTCTTCACATTTTTTTAAATAAAATAACAGTTTATCTGCTTTGCCCAGCAAGTCCACTTCCAAATAGCAGCACTTTTGACCACTAATTGCAGTAATTACTATGCTGAAATGACTCATGCGTATAAATTCAAATCAAAATAACATTTTTACAAAGTAAGGAGCAATGAAAAAGAAAATATAATTCCTATTTGCATATTGTAGGAGCCTTAATGAAAAAACATGGAATTTAGCAGCAATCTTAAGTAGTCTTTTCTCCTTGAGGTAGTCAGCACTTAAAAGTAGACTGCAAAAGTGAAAGGAGAGCAGCAGACAGAAGGAAATAAAATGTTTTCTATTCCAGGCAGTATTACCAATACAGACTGGGGAATGATCTGCTGGAAAGCGGCTCTAGGAGAAGGACCTGTCGGGCCTGGTGGACAAGCTGACCACAAGGCAGCAACGTATCTTGTGGCAAAGTTGACCAACAATATC
Source organism: Nothura maculosa (assembly GCA_032353885.1). Taxonomy (NCBI): domain Eukaryota; kingdom Metazoa; phylum Chordata; class Aves; order Tinamiformes; family Tinamidae; genus Nothura; species Nothura maculosa. The sequence goes on from JAUBOD010000339.1 coordinate 12,409, forward strand.
CCAGGCTGCATTCAAAAGAGTATTGCCAGTAGGTCAAGGGAGTTGTTCCCCTTGTTCTGCTCAGGCCTGCTGAGGTCACATCTGGAGCCCTGGGTCCACTTCTGGGCTCCCCAGTACAAGAGAGACATGGAATGACTGAAGAAAGTGCAGGGAAGGGCCACTAAAATGATGAGCACTTTTCATATGAAGAAAGTCTGTTCAGCTTGTAAAAGAAAAGACTGACAGAGGGGCACATTTTCAATGTATATAGATATTTGACGGGATGGGACATACAGCATGGGCTATGCACTTTTCAGTGGTACCCAGTGATAAGGACAGGAGGCAATAGGCACAAACTAAAAGAACGTTCTGCCTCAGTGGTGGTTCAGCACTGGAAAAAGATGCCCAGAGAAGTTGTAGAGTCACCATGCTTGGAGGTCTTCAAAATCTGACTGGATGGGGTCCCAGGCATCCTGCAATAGCTGACTTTGCTTGAGCAGGGAGATTGGACTACATGATCTTGAAGGCCCCTTCCAATTTCAACCATTCTATGATCTTTTCTTCTCAAAGCAGTAGTTGCACTAACAGGGCTAATATCTCTATTCCAAAATATTGAGTTTACTACCTATGACCTGTTTTGGCTTGGGTCACTTTGTGTCTTTTGCTAAATGAAAATATTTCCTGCAATTTATTTGTGTATTAAGAAATATTGAATAAATTTGTTTAGGAGCTGCAGAATGACAGCACTGATTTTCATACTGCTTCAAAGTGAAAAATGAGAGTGTGATGCTAAAGGAGAATGCAATAAACAGAGAACAGCATCCTTAGTTACCAAAGGGTCTTCTTTTTGTAATATTCCACTTAGCATTTGAGAATTTGATATAACACTCTATTATCAAGCAAAAAAAAATTAAAAAGTGTTTTAAATAAATGACCAGCAAAAAAAGAGGATAAAATATATTTGCATGCACCAAGGAGAGGTAGGAATGCAGAAAAGAACTAACTTTGAATTTCAATGCAACAGTCGCATTTGGAACCACTAGGTTCTGCAACATATAGTAATTAAAACTATATATTTTTTCACCACACACAATTATTTATTTTCATAAGTCAATATCTTCAAATACAGCATATCAAGCAGAAATTAGGTATTCAAGATTGTCACTTTTGACATGACCGAGTTAAGAATCTGTATGGATTATCACTAATAAAATAAATGTATTTTACAATGGTGTTTGCATTTAGATTAATTTCAGCATTTACATTCTTTGGCCTTCTTTTAGGGAACCTGTAAGCAGTTACACCATATATGATTCTTTAGGGAGAGTCCCAACCTTCCTACATGTGAGTGAATCACGTACAAGATGCACAAAATGTGTTCGTGTCACATGTGCATGTACAAATGGCAGGTAAGTAGTATTTGGCTTCAAATTGTCTCTTTATGCAAATACATTTTTAAAGTTCACACACAAAACCAATTAGGTTATATTTTAAAACACAGAGAAGCAGATTTTGCTGTCATTTGTATGGTGTAGTGAGACTTTGGGACTAACTTGAAAAGACGTATCGCAATCCCATCTTTCACAGTGGAGGAATATTAAATTAAATTATTCCTCCCACTAACTGTAATTATTTGCAAAAAGAAGGTAATTAAATATTGTGATTTTAATTCCCTCCTGCTTTTTTATTATAGTACAAATTGAAGTTATAAAAGAAATTTTAATAATAGAAATTACAAAGACAGTACATTCTTTTGACTTCATCAAATAGAATCAACTCTATTGGAAACAGTATGCCTTACACTAAAAGAAAATGTCAAGAATTTCCTGCATTTTAGAGAGTTCCAGATAGAATCTAAAACCAAAATCAATACATTTATAACAACTGAAATCAAAAGTTTGTACTGGATTGATTTGAATGCTGCTAGGATTGCCATACACTTGTTCAGTTACAAATAAATAAATAAATAAAATAGTCCCTTTCTGCTAATATATTTCTTTTATGTTCACAATAGAGTATAAAACCTTACCCATACTGCCACATAAATATTATGTGAATTTTATTTTTTTTTTAAACAAGTCAAATGACAGTAGGAAAAAAAATCATTCTAAACTCTGCGGTATTCTTACCATGACAAATTCATCAAACACTTCATACAGAGATCTTAGAAAAGTGAGGCAAAATAAGCATCTTCTATATTTGACGATTTTCTGTATTTCCTAGCAGATGGTATTAAAGTAAATCTAAAATAATCTGAGTATATCCTATTCCTACTCATTTTTCAGATACCAACTTTAAAAACTATTTAAAAACTTCCCAGAAAATTCTGAAATCACTAGGAACTAGCTCAGAAAATACTGATATTTCTGAGAAAAAAAAATGTATTTGCCACTCAAACAACTCTTCACTGGAAGAAAACAAGAATCTCTATACACATTTTACAGTGAATATAGTCTCTTATATTTTTTAACTGATGAATCTTTAATATGGGAAATTTTCACAAAACAAGAAAAAGAGGGTCTTGAAATAGAATCTACCAAGCATCTGTTATACCAAAACAGAATGCACATCTTGTTGATCTGAATAGCACTTGAAAGACAGTACTCTTGGAAAAGCATGAAGAGTTATAGAATAAATTGTGAAGACAGAATAAGCAAAGACTAATAGGAAAGTGGAAAACTGACTAGTTTTTTTTTTTGAGGCTAAATCACTAAAAAGACTTTTTTTTTCCCCTTTAGAAGGGAAATTGATTTTTTGTAGTTACAATTACATGTTTCTCTAGGCAGGGAGTCTAGTCACTGTTGCCCTGTTTATCAGATCAGCCATCTTTCCTCACTCTGACACTACACCTAATGATAGTGGTACAATTTTCAAATAAATAAATAAAGATGATTTCTGTGCACTAGCATCCATCTTTAAGAACAAATGTAAAGTTTGGAGAAATAATATAAGATCTTTGTACATTTTGATCTACACTTAAAATAGATACATCTCTGCTTGAAGCTAATGAGCATTTATTTTTGTCCCTTAATATTCCTAAAGTTTCATGGCAGTATAAGTAGATTCAAAATCTGTGCAAGACAAAATGATCGCAATATTTGTTATTTTAAACATCTTTGGTATAATAGGATCCAATTAGAATTTATATTTGTTTGGGGTTTTTTTACTATATTTTCTAAGACAGGCAAAAAAGGTACATAACTCTGCCTCTCCCTATCATCCTCCATTTTCTTAATATTTTTCTTGTTTGTGATAAAATATGCTCAGAACTACTGACCAAGAAGGTATTTCCCTCATTTCTTATTTAGCTACTATTTGAATGCATATCAATGTAATGTATGGAGTGATCCTGATAGGATTATATTATATAGGAAAATATAATTCATTCATTAAGCAAAAGTTCCTTAAAATGGCAACCCCACATGTGAGCTCATGTTCTGCAATTAGAAAACTGCTTTGCCATGCTAGGATTGGCAGGATCATCTGTGTATGTTTGCAACGTGGCAGAATGTTCTTAAAACCCTTCAATTCACTGAGAAAATCAGTACGACTAATTTTAATAATATGCTTCATAAGGTTTTAATTATTTTAACACCACAAAAGAGCCACTAGATACAAACATTCAGTCATCAAAACCCAACAAAGGTCAAACCAAAGAGAACCCAGCATCCCTCATTAGTGTGATGAAGAGGGCAGGCAGGAGAACAAATGTATGTGAATCCCATGAACGGAGAGATGGCAAAATGTCAAATCTCCTTCTTAAATACTATTACATATTATAAGTTGAACTTCAGACACTTGCCTACTTCTCTTTCGTTTTCCAGAGCAGTGGGTTCACATGTAGTCTTTATAGTCCAATCACTTTTCTGACTATATCTCAATGCATTGTGAGGGAGGTGAGGGCAGTTCAGATTTCAAGCTTTTAATGAACCAGGTCATTTCCCTCGCTACAACACACTTACAAGAGACAGTGGAACTCCACCATAAAAAACTGAGTACCACAGCTCTTAAGGTTGTATCATATTTGCAGAATTTGGTTTTACAGAAATAAAGAGTGATGAGGAAGACTATTACTTTACAGAGAACAAGCGTAACAGCAGAACTTTTATGTCTTGTAATCAAGTCAGAGAAATACAGGGAACTAAACTTTTCTCTGCATGGAAGAGAAATCTAAAGGAAAAGAAAATGATTATGTATTTCAGTAAGTCATTAGATAAAATAACCAGTTAGGCATTAAACCAGGCATCAAATGTTACTATCGGATGTTGTACAGTGAAGGCAGCATACAGAATGTCTGCAGCTTGAAAATAGAGTAGTCATTTTCTAACATCTCTAACTTGCAATCTGCTTCCCTCAGAGTGAAAAAAACATGATTGCTTAGGAGATTTACCTCAAGGGAGGAAGGGTGGGAGGAAAGAAATGAGTGAGTGAGAGAGGAAAGAAAAAAAAAAGAAAGGATGGGTCATCTTGTAAATCATACATTCCCATTTTCAGTTGTCAGACCTAAATTTCTCCTCCTACTTAAAGGTGATGTACTTGCTGAAAGTCATTCAAGTTGCTCAAGTATGTCATTCCAAATTCTTTTCTATTTGGAGAAATTAGATTACATAATCCATAACCACATGCAGAAATAAATAATAAATACCCTAAACTAAAAAGTCAATTTTTCATTCCCAAGTTAAATGATGTCTAGCCCTTGCAAAAAAACTACTGTCAATGCCAGTTTTCATCTAGCAAAACAAGTTATAGACTACTCAGAACTGCTGTAACGAAACAGTAGTCTCATGCTTCACAGTAGAAGTTCACAAACTCTGACTCAAACACATGGTTTCTGTATATTTTTTTGTTCAAATGGCAGATCTGTACAGTTTGTAGAAATAAAAACATATCTAATTTCAATGCTTTAAGCAGATGTCAGTACAACCCTCAGGAAAGCAATAACTTTTCAAAAATTGTGGTAATTCAGATATTTTGGGACACTGTGCCCCAGTGAAACAGCTATAAATAAAAAGGTTATCCTTGTCCCATTAAATATTTAATTAAAGGTGCATACCAGTATAGAGTTTTATCATGTCTGCTGTGAGGAATCTCTTTATTATTAGATAGGCGGTCCCAGGCTCCGGTAGTGAACTCCAATGAAGAACCTGCTCTAACACATTCTCTGTATAATGCAGAGGACGTTCTGAAACAAAGTCCAGGAAAAAAAAAAATGCACTTGAAGTGAGAGAAATAAGATGAGAGACCCTTTAAGTTGCACATTCCTATAGATAAATTTTAACCAATAGAAGTTAGAAGTAAAAGTTGCTTTCAAAGTAATACAAATAGACATTTCCCTGCCTTTCTACAGTAACACCTTTATTGGTAGAGTTTAAATAGATTTTCTTTCTAGGCAACGCAGATTGAACAGGAAATACCTATATGCTCAGTAAATCTTTGGGTTTAATTATTAGTATTTCCTTCATGAAAGATACTAAAACACTGCTTTCACACTAATAATAAAAGCTAGGAAGTATCAGAGAACATATGCAAGTATGATCAAACAGTATTACAAATGAGAACTTAAGCTACACTGGACCTCAAACAATTGCTCTCAAATCAAAACCATATAAAGAATTTAGAAGAGCCTTAGTAGTCATAAACACTGCCACAGATTATATTGCCTGTTCATGATCAAAATAGACTGAGCCAGTCTTCAGTTTCATTTGGTTCCTTTTATCAAATAGGGAAAGGATGTGATTTTACTAGGTCTCTGTCTCCTCCATATTGCCATGGTTGGAGAATTCCAGATTTGCATCTCACTATTTCAAACTCAAGCAAAGAGTAGAGTAAAATTAGAATTAAAATTAAGTGAAGACATGACTACAGTGTGTATGCGCTTCAGATTTTGTTACCAAGTCATACATTTGTCAATAGATAAATCAATCATCTAATCTGATAGAGACCCTGAATCCCTTTCAAAAGTTTTGAAAGAACTGCAGAGATAAAGTCAAAATAAGTAGATCATTCACATACCAGAAGCAAGCTGAGAATACCTAGCAATTGGTCCCTAAATCTGCATCATCAGACTTAGCAGATATCTAAATATGACATACACTGTGACATCCACCGCAAACAACATGTATAATCTTAGACAATACTGAGGAGTTTGGACGGAAACTGTACAACACTCTGTCCATATGCTTGTTCCTCCACATACACACTTGAAGGCCTTCGTAGGATATTAGAATCTGTTTTTTCACTTCTGCTAGGGTACGTGAATATGGGAGACCCCATACCAGCACTGAGACTGCTAGAATTACATTCTAGGACAATGTTTTTTTCCTGAATGCCGCAGCTGAAGGAAGAAGCTACCGCAACTACTGTTTTAACTCCCTTATTTATAGCACACTTGAGTGGCAGAAAAAGATATCTCTATTTTCAGAAACAGAAAAGGTACCTTAGCTATAGAGGCGTTAAATCACTTACAGAAAAATTTTATTATTCAGACATGATAACAAAGCGGCCTAACAGAAATTCCTCTGAGAGCAGCTCATTGCTACCTAACAACTCAATTTTCCTTGCCCTTTCAATTTAAATGGTTCAAGTTTTCTGAAAGTTGAAAGTTTAAGGACTATGAACTTTTATATGTGTTAAAGTTAAAATAACTTGTTGCCTTTGTACAGGAGAAAAATCCACTTTAAAGAGAAAAAAAAAAAACATAAAAAAGGCAGGACAAGCTAGCAGATCATCACATCTTCCTAGAACATCAACACTCTCAGAGTAAACACCTACTGTTTTATTTATAGTCACATTTAAGACCATCTGTCATCATCAATTACATGGTACATAAATCATTATGCTGAAATGAATTAGTTATTTTACTGGCAACACACCTCATTTACAAACTATCCATGAAGCACAAATTACTAAGAAAAAAGTACACACCCTATTTTATAGAAGCATATGGTACTGAACGTTTTGCATTAGGTTAAATAATTTTATCAATTATTTCAACATTTCTATATGCAAATAATTTAGTTCATCTTTAATGTTGTAATTTCAGTATTTTTTAACATCAAGCTTTTTTTTGGTATATATAATAATATTCTTGACTCTTCAGGGTTAGTTTTCTGATCAGAATGTTGACAATTCTTCATTTTGCCTGTTATTTTCTCAGTGCTTCATACGCATCTGTTTAATTCTGCCCTAGCATCAGTAGAGTCTTCCTGAATAAGTGCCTTACTGTCTGAATTATTTTCATATTTTAACTTCTACTAATTCCATTCATCTGTTGTAATGAACAGCTTTTTCCACAATGCGTTCAAAAACAGGTCTGTTCCATCAACATAGTCCCTGCCTATTGGAGCCAGGCACTGATAAGGACTTAGATCTTGATTTAGTTTACTTTTTTCTTCTCTCTTAAAATTGATCATTTTCTGTTTTGCAGTGTAAACCTCCTGTTTATATCTCTTGTTATCTCTTGTTGGGATATTCTCAAGCCTCTTGCAATATTTACTGTACTATACAGGGTTTGTAGAGTCTTACTCTAAGCTTATTTTTTCCAATCCTCTGTAGTCATTAATTTAGATAAGCTTTCTACTCCACAGTAAGGTTCTGGTTCCTGCATGAAAAGACCTCAAGAAGCAGAATTTTCTCATCTAGCTTTCCATTCGCAGGTGATATATAGTTTAACTTTCAGTTTATTGTTAGATATCAATTAAAAATCCTCCTTCAAATTTTTCTATTATTCAAAAGAAACAAGATTTCTAGAGTTATCAAAAAAGCTTTATGAACTCTTCTGAAGATAATTGACACTAGTGTTTTTTTATCAGTCAAAATTCATCTGTATGAATCTGCAAATGGATTCTACTCTAGCTCTCTACATCACCACAGGATTGTATTCTGCAAAAAGAGGTCAGGATAATTCCATTTGTTGGAAAGGAGAATGCTCTTAAACTTGGCAGCATTAATGGCAACCTAAGCTGAGTATATGAGGAATGCCGATAAGCCTTAGGAGATTATTGTAACAACGTCTGAAGTGACGTAGAATAGAACTACTCAGACAATCTTGGAATGTCCGGCTGATTTCATTTCTCCATTTTGTTTAATATTGCTTTTTAAACATGACAATATAGGATCTCCATTACAGAAGTTAATCTAAAGTCTACTTTTATAACATGTAAATAATAATAAAAGCAACTTACAAGTACTAATAGCTGTCCCCAAATATTCTTTAAAAGAATTAGACAATTGTATTCATCAAAATGCAGTTTTAATTTAAAAAAAAGTATTCCTTTATTAATTTCAATTACCTCAATTGCAAGGTGTGAGCTTCAGCATTAGCTTAGCCTTCCCAATGTTAAAATCTGTTTACAGGTCATGAATATTGTGACCTTAGCCATCTTTAGTGTCAGAACAATATTTAAAATAAACATTTCAAGATCCTGCTATATGCACCTCAATACCACCTGTAATACACACAAGGCTTCAGAAATTTATATTGCATTTTTGCTTACACGTTTAAAATAAACTGACTTAATAATTAAAAAGAATCTGTCCTCAAAGCATTGCGTTTTCTTGTTTCATTTTCAGAAAGACATTATTCCTTAGAAATAGACTGCTGACATCATTAAACTAAGCTTTTCTTTGAAACTTATTGCTGAGATCTACTTTTATGCAGCTGATGGCTAAAAAGCTGTGAAGTTTAGAGTATTATAAAAAGTGTTTTTCAGACACAAATGCATGAGCATTTTAAATCAATTCTGCAAGCTATTTGTGCGAAACAAAACGCTGAACGGAAGCAGTCATATGTCATAGTATCCAACACAAAACAAGGCAATGAAGTCTAGTTGTACATTTAGTTATAAAGGTTTGGTAACTTTTCAGATAACATTTTCATTAGGTTAAATATTTTAAAATAAAAAAGTAATAATAATTTGATAAAATTACAAAGATATGAGTTCCACAAACCTAGTTCTCCATTTTCAAGTACTTCAAAAGCAGCCCAAATATCGTCTTTATTAGGAGTGATATTTTTGATTCCTAAAACATCATTAGTTAATTCTTCTGCTTCCATCAAAGGAGATACCTGTAGAAAAAATTGAGTCTGTTTACAATGTATTGTAATTTCTGATCTCTTACTTTTGAACAAAAATATATTCCTAATATTGCAATTAACAAGAATTATAAAACAATAAAAAGCAAATATATTGAAATTCCAGCATCACTCAGTTCAACATGTATTTTGCTTTGTTCCATAAAATTGAACTCATCAAGTTATCTGCTAAAAATGATCATTTGAAAATATTTTCTATATCTGTAAAAAAACAGGAAAAAAAGTTACATATGTTTTCAGAGTATGAAAATGTAAACATATATAAAACAACCCACATGTGTTTACTGGCTTTTTTAAAAAAAAATCCTAGTGATTAAACTACTCCCATTTTATTCATATTAAGAAATACATGCTGTCTTCTGTGTATATATGTATATCTTTACATGTAAATACACAAATGTCTAGCATGCATCCACAAAAATATATGTAGTCACACACTGAATAAAGCAAATAGCTATAAAAAATATTATCCCACATTCTCTACTTCCTTTTTAATTATATCTGTCCTTCGTCATTACAGGAATTTAATTTTTTTCCTTAATGTTTAAACAACAGAGCTCTACTGCATGAAGACTTTCAAATATGCTATCAGATACAAGGTGGGAAATCTCAATTATAGTGCAGCAGTCAGCTTAGGTTTCAAGCAAGGCAGATTGCTGCTAGCAAAAAGAGAGAAGAGGAAGATCATTCAAATGTCCTTGTATATTCAGTAAATGTACTGAATAAAGCCAGTATTCACTGCATGCTTGTTAATGTTCTTCTATGTTATAGCCATAGACCTGTAAGAATTTATGCTACTGTGTACTGCAGTACAACTAAAGGAGAATATCTCCCCTTTAAAATTACATCAGAGCCTCTTGCTTAAAAATGCATAATAAACACTCTTCAAAATTTAGGCAAGTCAGGAAATAAAATATAATAAAATATAATAAAACGCATAAATTCATGATTTTATTATGCAATTATAAAGACATGCATGAAAGTAAGTCTAGTACATTTCATGAGGAAGTGTTTACTAAAAACATTTTATCACTTTTATGCACTAACCCTGATTATAATACTGCAGTCTGGCTCTTTTCTTTCCACGTAAACTTCAATAAGCAAATCTCCAGCTTGGGAGACCTAGAACAAAATGGGTAATTTACAAAAATTAGAATGTCTTATGAATACCTTAAATATATTTTCTAATAAGAAAATGAAAGGATTATTTAATACATATTCTGGAATCTATTGCACCTAAAATTTTCTCATATCCTAGTCAACAACAATACACCCAACATTTATGGTAAGGGGAAATCCTAACTTCATTTGGTGAAAAGAGAGATCCTATCCTAACTGATTCAGGTAAAAATCTGAACCCTGACCAATATGTCAACATATATGACAGCAACATTTCAAACAAAGTTAATACAATGTGCAAATATACATTCCAGAGTAAGGAGATATGACAAAAATGTATATTAAACCACACATAACAAATTTACAATAAAATTACCCTGTAAGGTAAGAAATTAACTTGTATTTTCTAGAGAGACAAGTGTCCAGTGTTTATACAAAAATCTCATAGTCCCCTTAGGAGGTTGTCATAAGCATCTTCAAAAGATAATAATTCAGGTCAAAACCAAAAATATTTCCTAAAATTTAATTTGTGACAATGATATTAAGAGTATCTGAAGAAGACAGGACCCAGACTTTCAGCAGATACACCTTTTTACTGGTAAGCTAGTGTAAACAATTTCTATGAAAATTATTTTTAAACATAATAATTAGAGTTTTAATTTTGAGAACAGCATTCACATTGATTCTGTACTACATATTTATTTATATATTACTAAAACTCAGATGATAAGTAAAATCAATTGCAACACATACAAAATAAGATATGGAAAAAATAATGAAAACAAGAAAGCTTTGAAATACATTTTGACTAATTTACAGAAGTTAAAGCTACATTTCAATGGAAAAAAAATAGCAGCACTCAATTTTAAAGAACATTAACATTATAGAAAACAGTGACTTTAAAGTTTGTTTAGCCCCTGAGAATAGAAAAGTAATGGAAACATTTGTGAGGAAAAAACATTACAAAGCTACTTTGAAGAAAGCTTCTTAATTATAGTGGCATGGACTCAAAAAAGCTCATTTAGTTGTAAAATTTGCTTTTTAGATGGTATTACAGAAAAAAAGGGTTGAAAAAAAATGAAGCTGACATTTGATTTCCACTGGGCTCATTTAAACAGCCGAATGGAGAGAAAATGTGCTGTAAATTACAGCAGCAAACAGAAACAGCTGGCATAAGTATATGGTGGACAGAAAATGAAGAGCAGCTAATGAAAGGCCACCTGGAATGGAACTTCAGTGACATTTTAGACATGAGAACTTGCAGGGTTTCAGTAGAAATCTGGTCCAGTTGTTTGCTGAACAGTCTCCATCCACATTATCAGCCTAGAGATAGCAACCTATATATTCTAAATGCTTTAAGTATTTGGATCTCTGGTTCTCCCATGCTTAGGTTTTGATATAACAACATGCTTAGGTTTTGATATAACAACATCAGACTACCAGATGTTAAATAAGAGGATTCTTAGACAAAATTCTTAATTAGCTGCTTCCAGTCTAAGTTGTCAGTCATCCACACTATAAGAACATTTGGTCTGCTCTATGCCATCAGTTTTAGGAGTAGCTAGAAGCCCATCTAAGAAAATTTCCAAAAAGCTAGCCCTCCTGCATAAACCCAATGTCCAATCTCTGTGCTACATGGGCTGCAGAAAAAGCATCTTGCAAACCACTTGCAAGCTCAATGATGATAGCTAATGAAGGGGAGGAAATAAGTAGCTGAGAATACAAATGCGCTCATTTTTTTAACAGAAATAATGAAAGATATTATCATAAAGAAACATTGTTCCAATGAACCATTTACTGTATTTCATTTTTTAATCTTATTTCAGGCTCTGTATTGGCAAATAAGATCATGATAATTAGCTGAAGTCTGACAATCCCTCATTCGTGTTGATGAGGATGTGACAAGCATTAAATACTAAGCTGACAACAATAGTAGGTTAAAAGTGGCTTATATGTCCTAACCTGGGAAAATATGAACTACAGACAGGCATATAATCTAGAGTTATAAAATGATGAGTAGTATGTACTCTGTACTCAGGACAAAAGATATAAGGGCATAATAACAACAATAAAGAAGTTCAGGCTTTTAGGAAAAAATTATTATTGGGTGGTTAGTCCCAATCTGGCCCTTTTACGTATCCCACAAAACTCAACAACAAAAGGCATTGTTAGGACAATGCTGAATTCTGCAGCAAAGATTATATATAATCTTTGCAGCCACCTAAATAGAGTTTCCTCAAACAGTGTGCTTCAAGCAGTTTGTGCTTTGAAACAATAGCAACTGCATGATCTTTAATCAGAATCACACACTTCTACATTGAACTGGTGCTAGGCATTAGACATACACATTTTACACGTTACACATACATTTCAATACTTTTCAGAAAAATGTAATTTGAACTTCCCCAGTTATATGAGGCATATTTGCTACAGAGAGAGAGAAAAAAAAAAGGTTCTACAACAGGCATAAAGTGTTCCACAGCTTAATTCAGAAGGGAAAAATGTTCATAGTTGCAGTCAAATTGCCACAAATGGCAAGCAGGCTCTGGAGAATAATATCAGTGTGATGGAGCCTAAATGAGGAAAACAGGCTGGGCACAGCAAAGAGAAGGCAATTCCTATTCCAGAAAATAGTTCAAACTTTAATTTATCAACCACGAAAAGGTATACATTTTGTTCCACTACTTATTCCGAAAGTTAAAAAGAATAAAATCTTGTAATCTCTGAGGCAAACACTTCTGAACAACTAGGGTCGCCTAAGTTGAAGCTCTTTAGCTTAATTTATGGTTACTCTTTTTTCCAGGCAAAATACCACATATGAATTGTTTGGATAACAATTCAAAATCCTTTTGTAACTCAAACTCAATATTTTATGATGTCTTCTAATATGATACTGACAGAGATGATTAATAAAATCCAACACCTCAATCACAGATTCACAGAGTGGTTAAGGTTGGGAGGGACCTCTAGAGATCATCTAGTCCAACCCTGCTCCAGCAGGGACACCCAGAGCACGGGGCACAGGGTGGCATCCAGACGGATTTTGAAGACCTCCAGAGAAGGAGGCTCCACAGTCTCCCGGGGCAGCCTGTTCCATGGCTCTGTCACCCTCACAGTAAAGAAGTTCCTTCTCACATGGAGATGGAGCTTCCTGTGCTGTAACTTATACCCATTGTCCCTTATCCTATCACTGGCCACCCCTGAGAAGAGCTTGGCCCCTTGCCCCCTATAAATGCTTGTAAATATAACTGGCTATGTTAAAAGCCTTCCCATGGAATGTCCTGACTGTGAATGAATATAATTTATATTAAAATGTCTCTGAGATGGCACTTAATGAAGACAACAAAAATCTACCGAGAAACTTAGGAATTAATATGATTCAGTGACTATTTAATGGCAGCAGCATGTCATATTTAACAGCCTCAGTCAATATAGTCCAGTTGAGACTGTAGTATACCAGATTTAAACATTTAGCATTTGTCATTTCCATTGGAGAATTTTTCTTCAGGAGACAACAAATGAATTAAAAATCTTACATGTATACATGTAAGACTAATACAGTTCTAAATACAATTCTAAGTACATTTCTTTCTAGCCATTTAATTCCCTTCAAACCAAAATACGAAGTGCCATGTTCTTCAAATTTCTATTATTCTATTTGTTCAAGTATTCTCTCTGAAACTACAGCTTGTCAATTCTAGCAAAGCGTTTTTTTTTTTTAAGAATGCACAGGAAAAGAACTAATTTGACAGTTGTATATAACAAAATAAGAATCTCTTTTATTGCTGCCTCCTAAATTTCATACCAGAAGACACTGCAAATCATCCTCTTCTAGCTACGAAGTAGGAGACCTTATTTGAGTAAGAATTTTGTTTCATTTTATGATACTTCTTTTTTCTCCCTCAAGGATTCTAGCAATGTTTATGATTAGAATAAAGTCAGAGTCTATTAATGGAGCAGGCGTAACCAACCACTTAGAAAGGTAATTATTAATGATAAAGATTCCCCCAAGAGTAAAATCAGGATAGATAAAATCATGGTGCAATCTTTCTATAACGCATAAGTCCATCTCATACCAGTTGTAGACTTCCAAGGAAACAAGGCCAAATTGCCTTAATTACTCTTGAAGGTTCAAATTTGAGTATATAGTTTAAAATTGATAGGACTAGCTTTGCCAAGAGCTGCAGGCTTTTTAATAACAGGAATAGTAATAATAATGATGATGATGAAAAACCACAATCTATTGCAGAAAGCCCACACACTTGTTTTAAAAATGAAAAGGTCCCTCATATCTTTCTTAAGTAGACAGCCTTTCAAATACAACAGACCACTCAAAGGGATTTTCACAGTGCTGTCTGTGGTAGAAAAGAAAGTCACTTCCTTATTTTCTTCACAGCTTCAGTTTTACAAGAACTCACCCAAACAGCAGTTGCTGCTACATTTATTCAATCTATTATTGTACCCCCATCAGTCTATATCCAAACAAGAAGGGATTATGAGAAAGAAGACTCAGGACAGCAATGCCCTGAATATGCAATTTCCATATGTATTTGCAAAAACCCTTCCTTACAATGATGGCTTACAAAGTACCACAAACATGCAACAGTTCCTGCAAAGGAGGAAGGGAACCTCCAGAGAAAGAATCACAGCTTTGTTTTTGCTATTTTTCTTTTCCAGTTTCTAAAGCAGTAAGCTCCAAAATTACTGAAAGATTCTTCACAACTTCAGACCTCTGAGAAAGCTCGTAGGCTTCCTATGCTTCCACTCACTTTTCTTCCATCATATAGGTGGTTGTTATTATTGAACTTACTAGTTTCTGCTTTAATTAGGGCTGTGCACACAGACTACTCAGAGAAATCAGTATTCATACTTTGCTGGGTTTTACCACACATGTCCATGACTCTTAACAGAAATATTAATGTATACTTTAAGGTTTTAATATGCATGTTTAAAAATCAATGAGATGTTATCACTTTCACACTTAGTGTTGATCATTTCTGCTACAATTTATGAAGTTTACTAAAAAAAATGAGCATGACGTGTCAAAGTTATCCCAGTGCCATATACAAAGTATAATATACACAGAGCTGTTTTGTTTTATTAGCTTACACCTAATTTTTCTTTCTTTCCTCTCAGCTCTGTATTTAATGCAAGTTATTACCCAAATTCAGAAATTTACATTTAGAAATCTAGATATAGAATCCTACAAACAACAAAATTGTTAGAATCTTTTCACAACTTCATATCTTTTCAATATTGATTTTTGCCACTTACCTGAGTGTCCTTCCATCTGGTAATGAAGCTGTTCTCAATATCCATTTGTTTGATCTGGTCTTCATTAATCTGTTCAAAATTGATCATCTTTGTAAGTTATAGGAAAATCAATATAAAAACTGTAGACATAAAATAAGCTAACATACATACTACTAAAATACACTAATATAAATACCAATATAAAAAAGAGTAATTCCTACAAAATTTAGTAGGAGCAGTTATGCCAATATTCTGTCAGTCAGACCACTTCATTGACAGGATGTTATACACTTTACCAAATGTATACTAAAAGACCGGGGAATCTACCATAACTCCCAAACAGGATATCTATTACAGCAGAACAATAACCTCCAAATTGAAAGATCTCCCATATATTCATACTAACGGTAACTTCTCAGATTAGTTGTACTCAACTTTCTAAGGCCTGGGAATCAAATGTTTTTTTTCTCAAACTGTTACTAGAGATTAGACACTAAGACAGTAGTCAACAGCTTGAAGTTTCCTTACCAGATGGAAAGCTAGTGTCAGCAAGAAGACATACAGGCACCATTTTGGAAAATGAAAATTTTCAACAATCCTATAAATATACCTTTTCCTACTCCTACTCTCTGGGAATTAAAATTTAAAGATGACATATAAAGAATAAAGTTAATTGAAAAAGAAAAATTCAACAGCTAGGCAAATCAGTTTAACCAACACCAAATTAAACCTGTTTGGAAGGTTTCATCATTTTTATTTGTAAGAAGATTTCAGTATCTTAACATTTCTATCAGCAGAGTAATTAGGAAGGACACTATTTTATATGAAGATACCTACATCAAAAAGTTGTACATAATTTTTAATTAGATCTTCAATTACATTGACTTCTTCACTAGTCTGGCCTTTAGTTTGAAATAAGCATGAGGAAAACACCATGGCTAGATTGTGAGGGTTCATATGATTGATTTCAGAACATTTCTGCACCCTGTTGAAGGAAAAATAAATCTATTTAGAAAGCTCCATTGTTCCTCCAGTTGTTCAGAGCTCCTCTACAGAATAGGGAGTACCTTGCAAAAAGAATAACTGCATTGAATGAAATGACCAACCAATGCTACTTTTGTTATGTGTACTTGATCTCTCATCTCATTACAGAAATGAAAGTGCATACTGTCTATGTGCATCTCAAGTAATATAAAAATTACTTATTATATTATATAACTGTATTCTGCAAGCTGGTGATCTAAGATCACACAAAAAATGGAAGGAAACAGAATCTTTTTTTTACTTCCATTTTTATCACAACGTTTTCATACTGGTTTTATTGTTTACGTAATATGTCTTCTTCAGGAAGCAAATACTTGAAAATATCACTGAATTTTGGCTGTTACATGAATACCAACTACTTTCAGAATAGCTATAAGAGCATGTAAGTATCTCAACTGGATATGCTTAGAAACATCTTTAATTGCAATACTTACTGTAATCATTATCCCAAGAATAGCACTAATCATTTCAATATTTGCATAAATAGTTTTTAAAGGACACCTGCTCCTTAACAGCTTTCCCTAAACATAGTAAGTCTTAAAATTCTGCCTGTTCTCTACTCCCCACTTTGCATGGAACAAAGTAACTTAATTTTTTCCATGCACGCTAACACCAAATATCTATGGCTACCTATGGCAGTACCAATGGCTATTACTATTTAGACATGATCCTGCAGAATCCTCAAAGTTGCACTTCGTTCCTGCTGCTTTTTGGATTTGGTAATCAGATTTCTTGTTTGTCCCAGTATGTATTTTGGAAATTTTCCAAGGCTACCTCCATTGCAAAATGAAGCTGTGATGAAATATTGCAAGGATATTTAATTCTCAAAGTCATTTGGTGCAACACAGTTCACTGAGAAGCACATTGATTTTGAAAATTCTTTCCATCTCAGGAATCACTTGCAACAGTTCTCTAGAATACCAGCAGACTGAGGTAAATGGTCTCACATAAAGAAACTCCGTCAAAAATTATCCCACTTCAACATAAATACTAGCAGCCCTCTCCTACTGCTCCATCCAATGGATATTTATAGATGCCTACTGCTGAAAATTCAACTGAAACATGAAAACAATATAAAAGGGAGCTTTGCCTAGAATCTATTATAAATAATCATGGCAACTGTTTAGGTTGCATTCTTGCTAGTTGATGGAACAATCCACATTTCATTAATGCTAGTGTAAAACTAAGAGCGGACTACAAGCATTTTTCTGCTACAGCCAGTGTCTTATTTGCATTGACCTGTAAAGGTGTTCAATTAAAGCTGCCAAAGTTGCTCTATTGACCGATGGAAGTGTCCGAATAAAAGCTCCATATTTCCTCACACGTTCCTTTTCATTCTGTGTGTCTGCCAGAAAACAATAATCATTGAGCAATAATAACACTGTACAATGAAAACCAACAGCAATTCTCGTTAACTACATCAGCAACATCTAGTCATTTTAAAATTACAATTTACCCAATCAACTCATTCTTTGTGAAGACAATACAGACAATCTACAAAGTCTATTATTGTATATAGTTCAGGGAAAGAACACCAGCAATAAATAGCCACATTCTATATTCAAGTATCATTTGCTATAGTCTAAGACTACATCAGGAAAACAATTTTTAATTGCCATTGTGTATGTGTATGTGAAAATACTTCTAAGAATTTCCAGAGTTGAACAATGACAAGCTGTTTTCATCTCTTTATTTTTATTAGTGTAGTGTATCAAAGCTCAAAGTAGTTTGAAGTTCTAAGCATGTAAGACTAATATGAACCAAGTAAAAGAGAAGCAGTGGCAAGGTAGTTGCATGAAGTAATAGAGCTGAGCAGTGGCAGACAGTAACAGCAGTTCCAACCCTGAGAAGGTTAGTGTCTGAGACACTGTCTCAGGGCTCTTTAGTCGCCCTCTCTCTAAGCTGCATAGAGACCATTACGTAAAGACTGGAGAGCATTACCCTGTGCAGGGACAATTCCGAACACTGAAAAAGGAAAAAAAAAAAACAACCCTTCTTTATTTGTCTCAAATTTCTTAAAATGAGAACTAGAGAAAAGATCCTCAGCTCTTTCAGGTGACTGCTAGAGCTCTTAGTTACTGAAAGCCTTGCACTGGGCATTGGAAATTGGATAATTGGAAAAAATAAATAATCATAAAAAAACCCTTACAACAGCAGCAAAAGTCAAAGTCTTCAATTCTGTAAATTTTGTTTCGCTAGCGCATCTATCTTCCTAAGTGTTTTGGTCTTCCTACAACTACCTTGGTGCCACTTATCCACAACAGAGCAGGATTAAAGCTGAAGCCGAATTTTAATCCTACACAAATCAGAACGTTAAATCAGCAGGACACCATTATGTACTTCCACAAAAGAGCTAATTTAAATCTGAACTCTTGTATCTCTAACTTTTGCTGATTCCCAATGAGATGATGAGTGTGATGAGTAAATACATTCCTAATACTCTTCTCTCCAGTTTTTTCAGATTGAGGTGAAAGATCAAAAACTCACAATATTCATACTTGAATTCCCCAAGTTTATAGTGACTCATATTAAAGCAATATGTATATGTTTAAACTTAAGCAAAATCAAAGAGAAATGCCATTTTAATCATTCTTTCTATAGCTGAAGTTAGTCATAAGGTCAACAGGCATATACTATTTCAGATCACTACTGCAAAAAAAAAGAATATGTTGATTTTTCCTATGCATTACCTATTGCTATTCTACATACATAGCTCATCCCCTGTAAGGTGTCAGGCCTCCATTTCACACACAGAAGTTAAAATAATGAATCAGGAACTGCCTGGTATTGCATTAGAAACTAGTGAGAAAAATATCATTCTCATGGTATAGGCTGGCAGCCTAAACACGGGACCATCTTCCAGCATTCCACAGCACAGTTTATGAGCTATGAGGAGCTTTTGCTTTTTGCATTGTATACATAATGCAATATAAAAACAAAGAGATTCCTAATTTGCAGGAATACGATAAAAATCATCATGATTTAAGTAATGAGTAACTAATTAATGGGTTAGTTCTTGATTATGTTCTCCACCACTGAAAGGCACACATCCTCATGTTACAAACACATTAAAGTTATAATTTGGGTTGACATAGTAATGCCAAATTCTTTCCTATTAAATTCACTTTTCTAAGGAAACAAAAAAATAAATAGCAACTGTTAATAAGTCTACATTATTAATGCACCTGTTGGGAAAGTTTTATAGAGGTCTTTACAGAACATAAATGTCAAAGCTGTAATCTGCTATCATGCAGATGACAATCTGGTAAACATTTTTCTGTTTCTTGAATTATACCATCAATATTGCATGAAAAACTGATCATCCCTACTTAGTCTGATAGAACTAAAACACAATGAAATATTGCTTTACTCATATATTGTCAAGCAAACATCTTTTTCTTATCATTCTGATTTGCTTAAAGGCAGTAGATTTCTGACATATGAATCTACTGCAGTCAGTCGCTTTAAGCAAATTTCTCCACTAGCGTCTGTGTAATTATTTTCTTGATTATAAAAATATCTACTATATGTCCACACAAGGCAAGAAATAAACAAAACCCTTAAATTTGATGCTGAAAACATGCATAAGACTTTCATCGTATTCAGAGCTTTTGAACATATTACCTAGTGCAGAAATCCAGAAGGGGTAAAGTTCTTTAGTGAGAAGTGCATCGTCTATTTGAGAAAGAAAATTCTTCAGTACATCAGTCACATCTTCAAGCTGATGTCTTCCAGCTCTTAGTTTAACACTTCTTGCATCTTTTTTGAAGCTTTCAAGCAACTCAGCCACATTGGAGGAATTGCCATTCTTGAGATAGATCTCTTTGCTACCTAAACCTAAATTACAGACATATATGAGAGAGAATAAATAAATAGAATAAAATGTTGTTTTAAAAATTTGAAACTTTACTATACAGAAATCATGTCTGTCTGGCAAACCAATTGTGATTGCTACCACTCTAGAGAGCATGTGATATTATCACATCCTCACTTTGTGAGAGAAAAACTCCAACAAGTTTGCTTACACCCACCACAACTCTTTGTAAATACACTGATCGTATATGTTAAGCAAGCCTGATTGCAATTTTAGCAATAACTTACAGACAAGTTCACATCCAGATCTCTTCAGGGCTTTCTAAAACCATAGTTTTCAAAAGCATAGCAAAGGAAAATAGTTTTGCTCACTGGTATTCTCTCTGTGCACACAGCACGATTGCCTTCAAACCAGTACTCCTACATTTTTCATCCCCTAACAATTAACTTGACTTGAGATTCACTAAAACGTTATTGCATTCATTCAATCTGACATATTCCACTCTTAGAAGTCTCAATATCAGTAAAAATAATTCTTTTTTTGTCAGGCTCAGAAAGCTACCAGAAAGACACCAACAATGAACAGTTATTCTTATACTGCAATGAGTCAACTCCAAAGCTCGAACAGAGCTTGAAAATCACAGTCAATAACACAGTTAAATGCTACCTTCAATTATTGAATGTGAAAGCAGATAGAAACAAATGTTTGTTTGTTTTTTCCTTTAGTGCTTGTGGAAGCTTGGCATAGTTGTGCACTCTCTTTCTTTTTCTTTCGTTTGCTTCTTTTTTGTTGGGAAGCGGAGGAAGAGGGGAGAGAAGATGCTTCCTACCTTCCCCATTTTGCTTGAGAAAAGAAAATCATACTTTCCACAAAAATTTGCCTTCGCTATGTACTAATCAAAGGAAGAATTCTGCCCAAGCCTACGCATTTTATGTTCTGCCAGCTCCCTTGCACTGTAATGCTTACAAGTGCTCCCTGTCGATGCTGTTTGTGGTGTTAACTTAAAGGAACAAGAGTTGGAACCAACAGTCTCACTTGTAAGACACAACTAGTAGCAATCTTTATGATGACAGCAAAAACAGGCAGTATACAAATAATAATTCCTCACACAAATAATAATTCTTTCCTTCTTAACATCTTCAGCTTCCAAATGAATGTTACATGCAGCAAGACAAAAGAAGATTTAAAAGACATTATAAAACTGAATTTTATCTAGTGATAATTTTAAGTGGGAAATATTATGAGGCTTTAACATTTCAGTGCATGAAACACAGTAATTCCTATTGCTAATGACAAAAAAAACCTGCATATTATTTTTTTTTTCATTTCAATCAGAAGTTATTCACTTAAATATCCACTTTACCACCACTGAAATACAAATTAGGCTTTCTTATAGTGGCTGAGGTCACAGAAAGCATTATCATGACAACAGACTTGTAGAAGGTTGATAAATACTGTTTCACAGGAGGACTGATTAATTCTTAGCAATACAAAGGACAAAGATATCATCTATATATGTTCTAATACTATGGAAAATTATGCTGGTGATTATTACTTAGGAAAAACACAAGCAATTATACTTCTTATGTCATTATGCTGGAATAGAAGTCCGCTTAAGGCTCAGCACAAGTAGCACGGTCTATACAAGTTTCCCAAAGATATGTTGACCAGTCCAGGTCACCATAACCTGTTCTCACAGACAAATTTTGGCCAGAGGTGTTCTGCTGAGGCATTGAACTCAAAGGCTGAGCCACATCAAGCAGAAAAATAAAATATAAAAATAGGAAGAAAGACCTAGCAAGTTGCCTCTCACCAAACTGCTAATTCTCTGATGCACTGCACTGTACTTAGCTATCTCACCCATGAGTAGCATAGCTAATGGGAAACACAGTTTTAGTTTATGTTTGCATAAATCCATTCAATGATATTTGATAGTGTGGCAGCTTAGGTATTACATGAATGATCCTAAGTTGAATAAAAGTCTGCTATACTTACCATACTGTGTGACAAATGCTATGCAGCTGTTCACTATAATAGGAACATCATTTTTGCTGAGCTGCTGATCTTGTAAGGCATTGCCATCAGTACCTGCTGCTTTTTCAATTGCAGTATACCAAACCATGAAATCCAGCTTCGTATGACCATGGATGTACAGTGTTCTGCAAGGTTTAAAAAATATTTTGAAAACAGAAATCTCTTGTTATCCTACTATAAAACACAGTAGTTATCAGCAAGAAAACAATAAAAATCAAATTCAAGGTTTTAAGGCATTATTTAGGATAAGGCATCAAGGAATCTTCTTTCCCAAAAAGAAGTGGTGGAGTTTGATTTTTACAGCACCTCTATTCTTCAACATAGAATTACTGTACATTCATGCATTCAAGTAAGTGTTAAGCAGGAAGCACAGAATTACAGACAACTTTCAATATAAGAGAAAGCTTTCTTGTTCTCAGTTTTTTGGCTTTCACATAGTTACACTATTCTTCAGTATTATTATTCCTAAATCAGCAATGGTGAGGACTGTGATTTAAAATTGGTATTTAATTGCTTTGCACTTTCTTTCTTAAAGCACACATTTATACATATTACTATTTCTTTTTCTACAGAAGAATTTT
The DNA here is from genome assembly GCA_032353885.1 of Nothura maculosa. Lineage (NCBI taxonomy): Eukaryota > Metazoa > Chordata > Aves > Tinamiformes > Tinamidae > Nothura > Nothura maculosa. Next base: position 35,327 of record JAUBOD010000339.1, read on the forward strand.
CATTAGAATACTATACAAAAAGAGAAACAGAAGTAGCAACAGACTTTTTGTTATCCAAAAAATATGAGATGCACAAGCAAAACAGCAACTCTGCTGTTTACCAGTGAATAGATATTACAGTAAGGGAGAAGAAATTGTGATATTAAACTTCAAAGCTAGCTTAAATGCCTTGTATCTGTATATTTTCATGGAGATATGAGTCTGAGTCATGTGGCATATATACCAATTATCCAAAACTGAATATTCTGTTGGACTCTGTATGGATTTTCCCATCTTCCTCTCAACGGGATTACTACACCAACTACCGAGAGACTCTTTCTTTTATTATTTTCTAAAATATGAAAAATCATAAAGATAGACTTTGTTTCTAGAGAAGTGAGTTTCCTTCAACTGACAAAGGAGTAGAAATTTCTTCAAGTAGAAATTGCACAGCACCAGAACAGTCAAGAGCAGAGAAGCTGATGGGAAAACACAGACATGAAAAAACTTGCTTATGTTGTGGAATTTCACTTGCTAAAGAAGATAACTAATTAATTTTTAAAACATATTATCTTTTCCCATGAAAAGATCTCCAGAACAGTCACCTTGGAGAGGATTTCAACATCAGAGAGGCAATTTCAACATTTACCACAAAACCAGAAAAAAGGAAATGAAACCAATCCAAGACCTAGTTCTGAATTCAGTCAACTTGCACTGCAGAACTGACTTGGAAAGCTCATCTCAATCCCACCTGGCCTTTCCCTTGACAGATTATACCTAGAATATATATAAACCACATATGAAAATAAAACACTGCGTAAACAAGAAGTTTAACTCTCTCTTCTGTATGAATTTTTAACACTTTCAGGTAAACTAAATATTTTTTCCTACTTTGAAATTGTTTGTTGACATCGCTTTCTGAGCACCTGCAAAATGGTTTAAAAATAAAGAGGAAATGGTCATCGGCAGGCATGTGGAAAATTCCTCAAACCTCACCAAGTCTTCTACAGAACTTCAATATTAAGAAACAGCTTTGCAGATCTAGTCTCTGCTATTCATGTTCATGTCATCACCTCTCCCACAGTCTTCAACAGACAGTAAAAGGGTTCAGTAAGAAACATACCTATTATCAAAACACAGCATTAAATTAAATGCAAGGCTTAACATTAAACAAATAAGCATCTCCTGAAGTATACTGATGTCCCATTCACTACATGGATCAAGCAATCTAAAGTCAAGACCACTTTTCAGCTTGTAAGAGTTGAAACCTTTGAAAGATTTTACTGCAACATTTATAAAGCTCTACATTTCCTACTAGTCATCCCCAAGCCAGCTGCAGGTAGCTTTTCATCTTGATCATGGACTATCACTGCATTGGTAGTCAGATCTGCAACAGTGCAATGTTTGGTGGCCTATGTTTAGCCCATCCTCACAGGCATATTCTACAAAGTCTAGTGCTTTTTACCTGTTTCTGAACACTTTGTTGTACAAGTCTGCATTAGTAAATTAGTGATACTAAGTGGTTCTGAGTAAGGGCTATCAGGAGGGAAAAAGGGAGAGAAACAGCAGCACAGCTCAGTGTCCTCAGGGAAGTTTAACTAATAGTCTACAGTATATGAAAACTGAGGAAATAAAAAGATACCTGATACTATCAAATAATTTAAGAAAAAAACAACTGCAACTAAAGCACGGAAATGTCACTGATGATGAGAGATACATAAGAAAGGTCAGCAATATTTCTTCAGGCATCTTAATGGTACATCATATTAATGGTCCTTTTACTCAGTATTGGTTGAGTCTTATTTTCAGATTACCTATGCATTCCAGAATTTTGTGGTTATGATTGAATTTTACAACATGCCTTATTGCTTTCATCAAAGATTTAACCAGAAATTGCTGCAATTAATGAACCATCAGCACAAAGAAATTGTGCCACTATGTAGGGAAGATTTATTACCTCTTCTAAGAAAGATCTATCTACAAGAGAAGTGTAACGGAGATTAAAAATAAATAAAAATAAAACAAAAAGAAACAAACGCTAAACCACTTTCTGGATTACACTCACTTGCACCTAAGAGAGAGTTTAACACTTGCAGCAAAAAAATGAAGGAACATTTGAGTGCTGTCTTGTCTGCACAGCTGCTTTTCTTTACAGTAGGACACTAGAGTAGGACACTACTTTGTATACGTTGAAGATATATTTATATCACTGCATACATTTTTTTTAAGATACTTTTCCCTTCTTTAGTATAAAATCAGGTCCCTCTATTGAGCTCTGAAGTTACAATTCTTCATCCATCTACTAAAGAACTTTTGTTTGGATGACAACAAATAATCCAGTATCATTAATCACTTCCTTTAAATATTCGCTTAATAGGAAAGTTGAAGGGAAAATGAGAAACAGAATATGAGAAGAAAACCAGAAGACATCTCTGCGTGACAACAGAAGGAAACATCAGATAGCAATCTGGACTGTGGTTTTCTCCTTCTATGGAAAAAAAAGAAATCAAGAAACAAGCTTAATAATGAAAGCAGAACACGTAAGGAGGTGAAAATATTATGCATTGATTACAGCATCAACAAACAACATTGGGAGAAGTCAAGATTTTGATTTGTGTGGTAATTAGTGCCAATAACTTCAAACAGAAATCACACTGTAATAAAATTTCAATAAGTGCCATGAAAATGTTGTCCAGATTTCATTTACATTAGTAAACACCCCTAAACACAAATATGAAATATCCTAGTTATTTGAAACAAGTTCAAATTCTGAAATTAGGAAAAAAAAACACTTGGAATACTGTGAAAAACATCTCTGAGCTTCAAAAGAAAAATAATATAATTACTATATGTGCTTAATTCAACTTCCTACAACTGTTCAAGAATCTACAATTTGTGCAGTATGATTATGCTGAATGCATCAAATGCCATCTTGCTCAGAGTACAAGATAAGAAAGAAAGCAAAAAAGGAAGAGTGGAGAAGAGATGCGATTCGTACTTTCCATACCTACAAAACTTCAGCGTGAAATATAAGACAGAAGAATTAGAGCAAAAACAAAAACTATGAAAAGTCTCGTGTGCTTTTGCATACTATTCTCTCTTCTACTATAGGAGCTAGAAAGCCTTATGGATCTTTCAAATCCAACAAAAGGTAAACAAAAACTAAATACTTAATGACCAAAGCAACTATTTGTTTCCATGAGTGAAAACAGTAACTCTCCATCTCAATAGTAGCTACGAATCACATGAACTTTCAGTGTATGTATCCAATAAATTGAACATAAGCATAAATCTACTGGTGATTATTTCTTAAAAGTCCAAATTCATGGATTTATTATATTAATTTTAGCAGCAAATCTACACATGTTTACAGCTCTGAAATTATTTACTTTGCATGGACTCTTAAACGAGAAACCAGTTTATAACATCTTAATCATTCTTTTCTTTACAAAAAAATTAATGATATTCATAAGATATCACCTCCCACAATTAACCAACTCAGTCACTAGGACTTGAAAAATGGGCATGAGATTTGTAGTAGGATGTTGGACCACAAACAGAAGAACAATAAAAGCCATGGCAGGGAAACATTCAAAGTATTCCATCATTTATCTTGAGAAAATTTAGCAAGATGATATAGCACACCAACTGGCTTGATTTATTTAATTTATAGAAAAAAATCATTTATTTTTTAAACTTCTATTAATTCTGAACAAACCCTAATCATTTTGTTTTATATTTTTATCATTGATTTTTGTGACTATACAATTTATGCTAGGTTTAGCTAACTAAAGAATTAATGTGAAAGTTGTCCATCGATCAAGGATAAAGACTTACCACTTTTCAATCCCAGTGACAAACTTGGCATTAGATAGGCACTGGTATAAGATTAAAGACAAAAATGGAACCCTAGCATGCCATTTATTTAAACAAATTTATTATTTTGCATTAATGAACTCTGCTGAAGACCTGAACACTTTTGGAAAAATATCTTAAGTGAGAATCACAATATAAGAATCACTTATCATGGAAGACTTCAGTGAAGAAAAATTCAACATGTTCACGGTCATAATACATGAGTCAGTGCTCCACTCAATATTATTTTCAAATAGTTCAGATTTTCTATTAAACTAGTAAAGAAGTTCAGGGAAAACCTGTCTCCACTTGACAGAAATATTAGAATGAAGAAATAATAAAACCTGATTTGGAGCTAAAAGTTTTCCTCAGCACTGATGTCTATGAAATTAGATGTACGGTTTGCATTAATTGGTTGGACTGCACCTGGAATAAGATACTTCTAGTTCCCTAGTTGCTATTTAATGTTGAACTTTTTAGTATGATTCTTGAAAGAGAAGATCAAGGAAAAGGTGTTTGCTTCCGATCTACACAACCTTGTAAAATTCTGATATGCTACACATCTTTGATACTTAAATAGTACACGAGAAAGACTTAAAATTGACACAAGTTGCAAGGAGTTTTTTCAACTCTGCATAGATGTCAAAGGAATCTACTCCCTGCCCCAAGAGGGATACAATCAGATCAGTGTCTCACTCTTTTTTTTTTTCTTTTTTTTTAAAAAAAACACTAATATCAGCTGCTCAGAAGGCTGAGTAAACACACGATGATTCCCAATTCAGATATTTGCCCATTATTCTATCCACAAGATGAAGAAATGCTTTATAAATTAATTCTAATTTCCAGTAATTTTACTACTCTTTAATTCTAAATAATGAAGAAATACCCTATCAGAAGCCTAACCTCTGATATCATTATAGCCATGATAGCAGAACACTGAAGCAGACTTGAGGCATGTTTTTTTTTTTTTCTAGCTAGTATGCTTCTAACTTAAATCAGACATTGCAGTAAGACGAACCAAGTGAATCATTAATACCTTCTCAAGTCCTACTCTACATGGGTTGGCATAGAAAATTCTTGGACATAAGAGTGGTAGAAACTGAGAAGTGATAAGTGTTCCACAGAAGTACTTTTTTTCTTTACAAGCTTAAGGAAGTTGGGTCTTTTTGAAGAAACAATTAATGGCAGACTAATCTGACTGGGAATAATTTTCTCAGTGGGAAAACTGCATTTAATTAAGCGGTACTTGTTAGCATTTCCTGACACAGACACAAAATGTAATTAATACACAAAGCATTTCCTCCTTTAAAATGTCTGCAAATTTACTGACTCTCTAGCAACCCCAAGTGAATAAATCCTATGACTGATTAGAAAGAATTCTAAGATACTAGCATACAGGCAGATCACAAAGCTTTATTCAAACAGGGCCCTTACCTTCCTTTTTCAACAAGCAGCAGGACCTCTACTTTTTCTCCATTTTGCATCACACTACTGATTGCTAAAAACAAAGCACACACACACATTCATATTATATACATATTGTATACATATATACACACACATACAAGTACACATATATAAACATTTTTCAGCATGAAACTCGTAAAAGCTTTTAAAATATAGAATGCAGCTTTATAATATATGAGTACAAAAAATCCTACATTTTACAAGAAAAGTACCAGAAAACACTAAAGAAACATTAAACAGATACTTCTTAGTGTGAAAACATGCTACAGTATGTTTTATTACATTGAATTTGTAAATACAAATTTTATGGGACATAATGGTTCAGAAGATGCAAGTTCCTGCAATCTGAAATGTAACAGCACGTACGAAGATGATCATCAATACAGTGCTGAATTATTGTATCTACATTACTTTTACAAAATCTCAATTTATTTTTACTTTCATATACAGCATATTGCCTTGCTCAATTTAACAACAACTAAGGCAGATACATTTGAAAGAGGCTGAAAGTATAATTACAGACATTAATATAAAAATGGGCGTGGGAGGCTGCTTTAAATATTGTTAACCTTTCCACATCATGAAATCTAGCAAAGATGACTTTTAGTATCAGGAAAGGAAGAAAAGAGGAAAAAAAATAGTCCCTGAAATACTCTTAAAAGGGAATTATAATTTCTCCAATACTTTAGAGCATTCAAAAACTAGGCCTGTCAATCAACTCAGGAATAGATTCTGCAGTGAGCACTTCTGCTCTGTCAAAAAGATGAAACAATAGTCCCAAAAGATCATGTATTATTATACAATTCTGTACTCTGGTTAAGATAGATATTGCTGCAACTGGAGCAAAAACTGTCCTCATTCATTATGAAGCAGTGAAAATATCTCTACCATGTGCCATCAAGTGGTGATAAAAAACAAGACAGAACTTCACCATATTTAGAAGAGCTAGGATAGTATCAAGCTCATGCTCATGCAAAGGGATCTTTACTGAGCTTCCTAATGTTCATGACTTTAAAATGCAATAGGAACGTAAAATCAGTAAATTAATCCTGTAGAGTATTTCCAGAATTCAAGATGTTAACTAAAATTCTTACTTAGCTCCTGCAGCCTCCTTAAATATATTGAGTCTTCTTGAGCATTCTCCATTTCACGACAAAAATGCAGGCTTGACTTGTCTAGAGTAAACCAGCCCTTTCGCCACTGGTCTAGGGTGTGGCAGTCCTTGTAGTACAGCTGGCCAACCAGGTCCCAGTCCCTCTCCAATAAACATCCAGCCACAGTGGGGACAAAATGCTACCAAAGAGAATGAGAAGAGTCAGAACAACATTGTCCCTTCTTCCCTTAAAAAAGTCAAGATAGCGCCAATCTATACAATACAAAGATGAATTCTGCATTAAAAGATGACTTTGGAATTTATCATTCATAAAAGTACATAGACATGAGGTTTGAATTATGGAATCAAGTATAGCATACTTTGCTCATATTCTATAATTCATATGTTTTCTTAAGTTGCCATCAAATTTTATTAGCAATGTGGCTATTAGCACCTGGTACTGTATTAGGTACATTATGGCTTTAGGAGTTTTGTAATATGTACTCATTTTCTTGCTGCAGCAACTGTAAACCACTTAGCTGAATTAAGCTCTGAGTGTAGATGAAATTTGCAATTATTCTCACAGCACAGTTCTCACACCTTTAAGATATTTTTAAGGCCAATAATTTCAATTCCTTTTTCACTTTGTTGTATTACCTCTTTTCTAACACTAAATCACAGAATTTATTTCTTGCTGTTTTAAGAAAGAAAAACAAACAAACAAAAACCCCCAAACTTTTACCCAGGAGGTACATCAGTATTCATCAAGAATGTCTTCCCAGAAGATTTTAAGCCAAGAATGTCACTTTACTCTTTGTGCAAAGGCTCCTGGCCAAACTTGAAAGGATAATTGTCATTATTACCTTAGCTATTGCCCAAGTCCATTTTCTTTGTGAATATGCAGTTTCAGCTCCAAATAGAAAAGCACGTTCTGACATTAAGTAGATTTCAAAGGTAAAGATGTCCCTAAAGCAAGCACAGAAAAAAAAGACAGCTGTATTTAGTCTTCATAATGGTAGACAAGCACAAGAGCTTAATCTCTCTCTCCAAGGTTTAATTATTTCATTCCTTTGGAAGGGAATTCATCTGCATTTCTCCTCTAATGTTACAACCTGGCTAATAACAATGGGTATTTTATATAACATAACACGATCGAAGTACATCACATCAGTTAATATGTTTAAAAGCTACTGCATTCAATTCTGAAAATAATAAAAATATTCAAATATAGTCATTAAAAATAAGAAGCAATTACTTGCTTTTGCAATTTCCTGTGATTTCAGCAAGAATATTGGTGTAAAACATTTAAAACATTTGGTTTAGATTCAGTACAAGCAGACCAATTAATTGACTAGGAAGTTGCAAACAAGTTACCACAGAATCACAGAAATGTTAGTTGAAAGGGACTTCCGGAAGTCATTCGGGCTGCTCTCATGCTCAGAGCAGAACTATCACTAAACCTGAATCAGGTCACCAACAGTTTTCTCTAGGCAAGTCTTGAAAATCTTCAAGCATGCAGATTTTACTGTTTTTGCCTGGCAACTCATTTCAGTTCTCCTCTGCATTTTTTTAGAGGTAAGGCTTCTCCTAGCTTCCCCATCGAACCTCCCGTGAGGATCTTCCTCCTCCTGCAATCTGTGGCCACTACCTTCCTTGTATTGCTTGCCACTATCAAAAACAGTTTGGCTCTGACACATTTCTACCTATACTTTTAAGTTGCTAGAGTAGCTCAAAATGTTCCTAAAAGATGTTTCCTTTTTTTTTTTTTTAATGGACCCATTTATTTCCAATTGTAACTGTCAAGTAAAAGTATATTATAATAGCATAATAAAAAAAAAGGAGAAAAAAAGAGTACAGAAGACAATCAATTTGAAATTAGAGTGAAATTGTGACATCTCCCTAAAATCTAAATCAACTGGAGCATGCCTTTTCCTTTCAGTGTTGGAGATTAAGATTTGTCTAGTTAGTCTAAGAACTCAACCTGTATCAATTTTTTCTTTTCAATGACCTCTCTGAAATTATATTTAAATATTCAAATCCAACCAATAGTATAAGCATTTTAAGGAAAGATTGTTTCACTACACAAAATACCTAATTTACCAAAGCTTAACATAAAAATACCGAAGGACATATCTCAGAGCACTTGACACTCCCCAACAATGAGGTATTTAGATGACATATTTTAACTTGGGTATTATCCAACTACCTGGACATGTAGAAAGCAAAAGCTTAGATTCCATGACAGAAGAAAACAGTGTTATTTCTTTTTTTCTGGATGCCATTAATGCACACTACCTTGTAATAAACTGTCTACATGGTATTTTATAGTAAGATGATGGACAAAGAAATTTGTCACAATTTCTTGCTTCCCACCTCCTTTATTTCTGTAATATTTAAGGTCCTTTCCTCACAGCATCCTTTTCTGAGGCATACTTAATCATTCCCATTCTTCCACAAGCACCTCTTGCAGCAACAAGTGTTACAGTATTATACAGACAGTACAATGATCTGTTTGTTATTTTTCATACACACAAAAAGATTAAAAAGAAATTTTTAAGAGACTGTTAGAATCCATTACCCATAATGTACGTGCACTGAAATCGTGCCACAGCAAAGTTAAGGGTAACAATAACAACCGATTTCAGTCTTGCTGCAGTTTTACTTTACCACATCTTGTATTTCCTTCTGTGTATTGATACTTTGGACAAAGCTAAAAATAACTTCCATTGAGTTTTTGCAGTCAAAGCAAAACACCTTTGCTCACCTCTGTCTCTCTATTACAGTCATTCAAAAGGCAGGATCTTCTTCTTCTCCATGACCCATTTTTTCACTAAGCTTCAGAATTTTTAAGAACTGCTCATCTCTCCATGAGAAATTTCATATGTATCCATTCCTACTGGTGCAGCATTTTAGCACTTCAGAACAACCAGTTTCAAAAATGTGCTGAAGTTGAGGAGTACTCTTGAAAATACTGTTTTTTGCCCCCCCTTATGACTCTGAGATAGTCATATATGAATATACATAGTTTTTCCGCTGTATTAATGTCTTATAAAAAGCCTTTAACTTTCCTTTAAACTTTCACAGGAGTGCAAAAAGTTCATAATATTTATTGTGCCATTTATATCTTTTTTCAATACATGTCATCTTTCTATTTTAAATTCAAGACAAGAGTTGATTCTTGTAAACTCTCAACATTGCAGATGGATGACAGCATGTGCGATAGACGTAAAAGAAAAACAAGACTACAGAAAAACTCATGTCAAGATCAGCTACTGAGAAGTCTCGGAGAGGCCAAATGTTTGCTCCACTAGTCTACTCTGCCTGTGTAGATAGAACTACCTACCCTTGTGCCTAAGCTGCAGAACTTGAAGAGCAGAAGCAGAGAGAAAAAGTCATCATCTTCAGACTAACTGGCTGTTCAATAATTCAACTTGTAGAACAAAGAATGGGTTTCAGAGGCCAACATGTCTGTAACCAAAGCCTAAAGGATTGTAGAAAACTCTGAACTGTTCTATTATTATTTATTAGGAGAGAAAAAAAAAAAGGCAAGAGTTTCAGCTTGAGGTAGAGGTCACTCCCAGAAAGAATAATTACTATTAATTTTTCCATTTGTCATTGTGTAACCTTTTAAGAGTTGAGAATATGCATTATAGTTTTAATAAGAAACAGACATATATAATTTATGCTAAGATTTTATATTATTTTAGTATTTTCACTATATTACTACTAAGAAAAAATTCACAAAATCATTTAGCACTTCCTTCTTCAAGTCAACATTCAGCTTTTCTTTTTTTCTCTCTCTCTCTAAAATGCATGTTTAAAATTCAGCGACAAGTGAACTGCCATGAAAACCAACAAGCTTTACTATATCTGTATTTATGAAATTAAGAACACTGGAACCTACCCTCTATTTGAAAAGAAGTCTGACTTGTGCACTACAAGACAGATGACTTCACTGATGTCGATCATTCCATTAGGAGTGGTAGCTTTATCATTTTCGTAGTAGCTCAGAAAGCTGCTTTCCAAAGTGCACCATCTTCTGTTGCATTCTGCGATTAAAGAAATAATGGAAAAATCATTTGTTTAAAATCATAGAAAAAAAAGCACAGGTTCTAAAAGAAACAAGTTCTAAAAGAAAATTCACTGTTTTTTTTCTACAGGCTCAAATTTTAAAATTTTTTATATTTTTGCACAGATTTGGGTAAATTCATAAGAATTTGGTAAAATAGCTCTGGAGGATTCTAACAGTAATAACAATAAATAATCACCACCACTCCATCATTTTACTTGATAAATTAACTGCTTTTTTTTTTTTAATTTGATACAAAATTTCTATATGGTTCACTCAAGTTCTATAAATATCTGGAGACTACTTTAGGCTGTGATTTGTTTATTCCTATTATTTTTATATTTGTTTCAATCCAATTTTATATACATTATATCCAGATACAGATATTAAAATCTAAAGCAAGCCTGAGATAAAGGTTTTGATAACATAAAAGGTTACAGTAGTTGGGCACAAAACATGAAGTGTCAGGTTTTTGAATTTTTTTGTGCTCCAGGGGTGTCCCTTCTACAAAGCAGTTCACTGCTTTACTATTGCATGAATTGTTACCATATTCAAGGTTAAATTGGTGATATCAAGACTTTTAATGGGATGCCATTAAAACTCTTACATTAAAAAGTGAGGCAAAATCCAGCGGACACCCCCACAGCGATAATCTTTTTTTTTGGTTTTGTTTTTGATGAACTGCATCAGAACAGCCCCTGTGTTTGAGGTCTCTTCCCACTGCCCATCAACAGCTGCTAACTAGCACTCCCACAAGCCAGGCAGCCACCACTTCTGCTTTAATGAGGACTACACTCATAGTTGGCTTTCTCCCTCCTGCTCTATCTGAAAACCTCACAGTGAAAAACAACCCATTTTTTTTCCCCACGTACTCTGCTTGATTATTTATAAAACCTGGGTCCAGGTCACAACACTGAGAGATTCCTTGTGTTTCATTTACAATTAGCGCTGCGCCCACAGAGCCATTTCAGGGACACTAAACACAGTACTGAAATCCCCAGCCCTTGGCACTGAAGGCAGCACTGACAACTGCCTCCGAAAGAGATGCACACACTGCGAGAAGCACTTAATGGTTACAGAGCCTAACTGGCTTCTGGCTCCCGGCCATTTCCTCAAACTGCATTAAAAATAAAGCAAAACAAAACAAGTCCAGGACAGGGCCCAAAAACTTCAGCAAGAGCTCTGACCCCCCTCCAAGCACTGGGCATCCTCTCTGCTTCTTGGGACCTGGCTTAATGAGTCTCAACTGCTTCAGCAAAAGAGCTCATTCCTTCTTTCCAGCGCTAAAGAGGCAGCTCACGTCCTCTGGCAACATGACCAGATGCACTGAACCTTCTTGGACAGAGCAGGGAATTGAACCTGTCTCTCCCATACACTGCTGCTCTACTCTAACCATCATGGCAGTAAGAACAGAAGGAAAATCAAAAATGATTTCACCAACACCTGACCGTCTGTAGCGTGCATAACTCATATTGGTTCATCTTAATGAGATTTTACGAAAGTACATAGGTATTCATGGAGGAAGAAAAAGAAAATATGAGAAGAAAAAAAGGATTATAAATTCTATATTTTAAATAGTGATAGACCTTCACTCATAATATCTTTCTAGACATCACTAAGATATATTACAGTTTTCAGGCAATAGCAAAATTATAACTCTTTCCCTCTTATTTTTGGCGGTCAGTAACATCTATGTAAATATTATTAAAGTGAGAAATATTTTTAAATGTCTTTACCAGTAATCAATATAATCTTTTTTCAGTAGTTGAATTTTCTTTTCAATTTTCTTCAATAAAGAGATCAAGACAATCAACATTTACTTTATATGAAGTAGGTCTACAGGATTATGAAAGTAGGTCTCATTTATCTTTAAAATGTATATATACATATTTTAAAAACATGCAAGAACATAAAGTAAAAGTGAAATACCTTCTTTTAATTTCTTCTCTGTAAGAAGCTTAGCAGTATTAGAAGAAACTTTGTATAAAAATTCACAAAGAAAGGTGGAATGTGGAGAATCTTGAGAGACGCCACTTTCAAAACAAGCGTCAGTGTTTGGAAAATCTATTAAGAAAAATAAAAGCAGGAGTAGGCAACATGCAGAACTTCCTCTTACTACAAGCTATAACCATTTCTCCTCATGTCTGCTTTCACAGCTACATTTGGTCTGTAACATTTCTTGTAAAAAAAAACATTAAAGAGGGTTAAAAACTAGCAACACACCAACCAGATGGTTTATCTTGATGCTTAGCACAAACCCTGGCAGCAGCCAGATGATGACTAGGACAATCACAATCAGCCTGCAATGACTCTCCTTTCCCCATGGGCAGAATCAAACCCCAGCCCAGGCTCACTGCAGCGCTTCCTGCCTGCAGAGTCAAGGCAAGAAACCTCTCTGCAGCCTCATGACCACTGCGCAGCATAAGCAGCAAAGAAATAAACAAAAGAAACCCAGAGCTGTTCATTTACGCAGAGATTCAGTTCAACATACTATAAGGCAATGTCTGCTCTTGTTTCAAAGCAGGGTTCACACAGAATTTAAGGCATTGTCTTTCGCTCTAAGAATGCCTAAGAAAGCTCTTTGCCATTAAAAACTCGTGGTGTCATTTTGCAGAGCTGCAGAGGTCCAGAAGTATGTCCACACTGCTGGCTGCAGTATAGCACAGATTTCTACCAGCATAATCTGCATGTAAACTTTCATTTATAGACCAATCCAAACACTCAACAGGCTTTTAACACATCTGCAATTTCTTAATAGTAGCTTTCTGGCTTCACAAGCCTCCTAAGTCACCCACTGAGACCAGACTTCCAGGGACAGACCTTCCAGCAGGTTATCATGTGCTTGGGGCTGTAATAGAATTTGTGACTGGAAAAAGGGTGGGATAGGTATTATTATAGGTTAAAAACATTAGTTATATTTGGGAGGAGAGTGCACATATCAAATTAATATTAACAAAAAGCCAACCCACTGGGGAGGAGTACTTTGGGTAGACGTTAATTATATCTAGTCATTTTTTTTCTTCAGGTAAGAGCTTGGTAATAAGGCCAGAACAAATGTTTCTCTTCTATGCTGAAAAAAAGGTATGAGGCCTCTAGTTATCATCAGGTGTTTGACTGCTTAAGTGCTAAATTTGATGAATGTCTGAGCAAATAAGTCAATCATAATCATCATATGCTATCTGCTAAAATCCAGTTCATGTTGCCTCCCCTCCCATATTACTATTGTTCAACAAAATTGCATTTTTTGTCTTCTGAATTCCTTCCTCCCTTTTACTCTATATAATATCAGAAGATGAAATCAAAGAGACCTGAGAACTACCTAAGAACTTATTATGGTAGAGGTAGTGTATTTCCTACCTGAGAACTTATTATGGTAGAGGAACTCCATTTGCAGTCTTTGTCCAGCTTTCTTGGCTAGTAAGTAGGGAGTACTGTAAACAGGATCTCCAGTGGCACACATGACATCAGCCCCGCTGAACAGTAACATCAGAGTTTCCAGCACATCTTGTTTAACTACTGCAGCACACAGAGCCTGATCAAAAAGAGGGAAAAGATCTTGTCTGTTTAAATTAGAAAGTTACTGGCAACAAGTACTTGCAATTTAGATGCAAATGCTTTGTCTCTGATGCATTTCCTCTGCATCCACAAAGACTATAAACACTGGGAAGTATCAGGAATGATGAAGTAAGGTGTGAATCTACCAGGAAAAAAAAGGCCCATCAACAAAAAACAAAACAAAACAAAGCAAGTCCTGCAAAATGTTGCTGCTACCAGTTTCACTAGGGTGTAAGTGGTGGACATCTTTCTTGCTTTGCCAAAAATCCTCCTCATCTCCCATCACACATCAAACTACTAAAAATAAAAAAAAAAATTGTTATTACAGCTTTCTAATTCAACTGAAAAAAGACAACATCTGAACCTTAAGCTGTGTTATTAAGAACCATAATGAAATTCAAATTCATGGTATCAGTTAGTAAGATGACCACTGTTCAATGTGTCAATTCTTGGGTCATTTTCTCTGAGAATTAAAGCTTAAAAGTATCTCTTGAAAAATCTACCTCCTTTCATGTTTCTATACAAAATGGCAGACAAACAGCACAAAGACACTGGTTCATGACCTTCAAACCATGAGTAGCTATATAACTTCAACAATCTACTCCATGACAGTTCCTATGACTTACTGAAATCTCAATTATTGATTAAAGAACAGGCTTTGCTGAAATAATTAAGGCAGAAATTGTTCAACACAACAGTACTTCTCTCTAAAATTCAGCTGCTATAATAAGCATATAAGCATGCAGAAGGAAAGTGATGATAAAGGAGATAGTTCAGTAAAGGTTCAATAATTACCTAGCAATGACTGCCTTATTACATTGCAATTTCATGTTTCTGCAGAGAATTTGATCATTACATATGATATCACTCAGTAGTTAAATGCTTAACTGACAGATAATTACTCCATAAAGTAATAATAATAATAAAAAGAAATAGAAAAATCAAGATGCCAAAACACAGCACGGTATTCAATTTGATCTGGTCAGTAGTTACAATATTAAAAAAAAACAATAAAAACAAGCAAGGTGTTGCACAGCTATCGCCAATAACTGTATATAAAAA
This sequence comes from Nothura maculosa, assembly GCA_032353885.1. Classification (NCBI taxonomy): domain Eukaryota; kingdom Metazoa; phylum Chordata; class Aves; order Tinamiformes; family Tinamidae; genus Nothura; species Nothura maculosa. Next base: position 50,407 of record JAUBOD010000339.1, read on the forward strand.
AGGGGTTATATTGCAAAATATAAACAGTTTCCCATGAAATCTAAGGTTGTGTCCTCATTCCAGTGAAATCCAACAAATCTGAATTCAAGGGATACGAAGAGGTGGGCCCCTAATTTGCCTAGAAATGTTTTAAAGGTAGTAATGTTTTCACATGATCTTGTTTTGACTTTCTACCTGTATGTAACTATGAGGTATAAGAAAATGACACTTCAATTTTTGATACAAGTATCATTGAATGAGATCTCTAGTATAGAGCACAATGAATTTTTAGCACTAACATCTTCCTACAGTCTCTGGATATATTTTGAGACAATTTGACATTTATACCACTGAGCGCATTGAATATATGCACCTTAAATCTTCAATGTTCATGAACTCATGTCTCTGATATCAGTCGGTGAACTGGACATGAAAATAATTATAAAACTTAATCTTAAGATCCCTACATGAAAACTCAAGGTTCAAAACCCAGTCTCATCTGTAAGCTTTTCAAGGTATCTAAATAAATAATATATATTAGTTGTACATGAATTATTTTCAAACCATCACAAGATTACTCTACACTTAAATCATTCTTGTCCCAAACAACAATTATCTAATACAGAATTAAAACTTGGAATCTTTTATACTTAATATATCTGAGGGCTTTAATATTAGGTCTAGTGCTTGAGACAGGACCTAAGGTGAATAGGTGTCACATAGAAATCACAGCTTCATGGAATGATGTGTGTAAAGGCTCCGAAACAAGACTTCCTTACCTCTGTAAGACATATAGCTAAAGACTCTGAATTTATCTTTCATTAGTTTCACAAGTTGATCAAAATTCACAAAGAACAAAAGGCATAGTAAGGACTTATCCATTCCACTATTATTACCTTATTCAACTGTTCTTTGGATTTGTATAGAAAAGGCACTTTCCTGAATTTTCCCTCCTTGTATTTTTGTGTAATGAATGCTATCCTTTTTTCTGCAGGGGCATCCATGTGCAGCTCTTCATCTGGAGAAAGACTTCCTGCCCAAAAGCTGTTTGCCCTCTTATTTCCAATGACGATAAAGAGCTGGATGAATTATAAGAAAAAGTATTAAAAAAGCAAACAAACAAGCAGCATGAAAGATACCAAGCTAGTGTCTAAAAAAAAGCTTAGAGAGAGAGAGAGAGAGAGAGACAGAGAGACAGAGAGACAGAGAGACAGAGAGAGAGACAGAGAGAGAGACAGAGAGAGAGACAGAGAGAGAGACAGAGAGAGAGACAGAGAGAGA
>JAUBOD010000339.1:51766-106701 GCA_032353885.1 Nothura maculosa
GTGTGGGTGTGGGTGTGGGTGTGGGTGTGGGTGTGGGTGTGGGTGTGGGTGTGGGTGTGGGTGTGGGTGTGGGTGTGTGGGTGTGGATGTGTGTTTGTGTGTGTGTAGATGTGTGTTTGTGTGTGTGTAGAGAAGAATGTAAGAAAGACTGAAAGACTGCAGGAGGGGCAATCCTGAAGTCATGCCTTCCATTTAAATGAACAATCAACGTCTTTATAGTTCTACAGTCATGATATCCAGCAATAGCAACTAAGCTTTACATGCTAATCAAGGCCAACACTGAAATAACTCAACTCTGTCCATCAGCATCACTACTAAACACACTAGAGCAACTAACCTTCTGGTGAGGAGTCACCTCCCTCTCCCAATCCTGCCTATGATGATTGCTCACCAAAGCACATCCTTTTCCTTTTTCCTTCCAAAGCTACATGCTTCAAATGGTAAGAGAAAGTGCTACAGATGTTTCTCAAAAGAACTGAATATTTTGAAAGACTCCGAGATACAGCATCCCCGAAAGGTGATTAGAATTTATTAGAATTTAATTAGAAGTCAGTTTATGAGAACTTAGAATCTATATTCTTTTTTTTTTCTTGGAAATAAATAATTTCTACACATATTCAAGCTTTCAAGTCATAGCAAAGAGCTAAAATATCATAAAATACCTCAATAAGTTCATTACTCCAAATGCTGGCATCCATCTTCAGGCTTCGAACCTTTGAATCTCTTGGTCCTAGAGATCTGTGTTGTCCTGGAAATAAAAAAAAAAATACTTCTAAGTTTTTTAACTCACTTAAACTGAGTTTCTCTGATGCCCAGAAACCAAAACTACAACTTTAATGAAGCCAATTTTTTTGTTTTTTGAATAATTTTGTTTGATGTTAGGATATACAATAAAAGCACTACTCTACACACACAATTTCATCTGTCTGTTGTATGTCCGTTTTTACATTTGTGAATCTAAAGATATTGGAAGAAAGTGTTTTCTTTAAACACACACACACACACACACACACACACACACACACACACACACACACGATGTGGACTGTATTTGCAGCAGAAAGAACATCCTCCTGTTAAATATCATGGCAATTTTCATACTTGATGATAAAGAATAAACAAAGAACATTGCTTGATGTAGAACATTCTTTGAAGAATTTATTTGGGAAAGAAAGGACCAAGGAAATTATTTTGCTCTGTTTACTGCTTAAGACATTAACATATAAAAAACAAAAACATGTAAAAAACATGTAAAAGATATTCCTGTTAATAGTTGAAAAAGGCCCGATGCAATCAAATTAACATCTCAAATTTATAATTTACTGTGCCCACTGAAAATTGTTATTCTTCACTGTAAACCATCCTTGGCAAAAAATTGCTATTGCCCAAGAAGTAATAGTATGCCTTCATTTCCACTGATTGTGAAGGATTATTCATCAGAAAGAAACCAATCACCTTGCAGATTTGTCCTTTATGCATGAAAGCGCTTTAAAATAAGGATGAAGTCAGTGGTATTAAAAAGTTATGCTCATTTTTTGTTTGTCAAAACTTTTACAAGGATGGCAATGTAAAAATTAAAAAAGCCAACTCAAGGACATGCACAGCTATGCAAATATGACATTTTGTAGAACCCACATGACCCATCATTAATTACTGTACCTGCACACTTCTTACAAATGACAACACAGAGATTGATGGATGCCCAGTCAGGATTCGGAGCTTTGCAGTCAGCGCAGCTCCTGTTTGACTCATTGAACCAAATCTTCTCAGCTACTTCATAATCAGACAGAGTTTCTGCTATCGATTGCTGCAGTGCTTCAATCCAGTCTTGTTTCTCTCTTTCTGACTCTGCTGTAAAGCTGAAACAATTGACTTCTTTGCATTATTGATCTTTATTTTAAAACCCAATTAAATAGTCTGTAGTTGCTCTTAGTTATTCACATCTATATGTGGAATCAATTCAAAAATATCTTCCTCTACACAGATTTGAATACTAAGGGGAAATATATTATTTTCTTGTATTGTTATTCAGGGAAAAACAACTCAGCCTGCATACTCAGTTTTCAACAAAAACACTTTTAGCAGGAGCTAAGTAGTATTTGCAACTTTCACATTATGATCCTGAATTACTTGGAGCATTTTTATGCCAACAAATAACAACTCTAAATTTCTACTTTAACAGCAGCATAGATTAACTTAAGGAAGCATGGAGATTTAATAAGCAGTAAAAATAGACTTGTTACATTTAACAGTCAAAAAATGTTTTTTATTTAAGTTGATCTTTTTGAAAAATATAAGTAATAATAACACACACACACCAACACAGTGGTAGCTTACAGAAAGTTGAAGAACTTGCTATCTACCAAGTAACCACAGACTCAAATCACTGAACAAGCCTGATTGACCTGCTTCTCTGGTCTGCTGGGAATGAAAGGAAATTGTTTGCTTTTCAGTCCCCTATCTTGAGGTTAACATTTAGCAATTCAAGGAGAACAAAGCATTTTCTTCCCTTCCTGCATTACTGAGATTTCATTTAGGAAACACCGCTGCACTTTGGCTTTCATATCTTTATTAACATACACTTTTATTTTGTTTTCTTTAAAATCATTTAAGGTCACAGCTTCAGCCAAAGTAGAACTTCCTACTGACTTCACTGGAAGGTTTTTATACTGAATGGCACAAAATTGTATTTTTATATTAGAAGGAAATGCTTACTGTTTGTTAAATGGATGTGGCATTTTTTCCAGGATTGCACTTTATAATTTCTTTAAGATAAAGTGCTTGCAGTAATTCCTTTCCTTGCATAGAATCAAAGACTGCTACATAAAAATATAAATCTCTGGGCAGATGATGTCTACTAAGAGACATAACCGCTGAAGCGCACAACTAAGTGAAGGGAAGAAAATCCTTCTGTTGTTTATTTAAAAAAAAACTTAGTATCATTTTTAAAAGCTTTTTTTTTTTTTTTTAACTCAAACTAGGTTAAACCACCATTTTCATATTTTAATGTAAACATTAAAGGTCTCACCTAAAGCTTTTATAGGGAGTAATTATTTCAAAGGACTGTTTTGCCGTCCGGTCCACTTGCTTCACATTTGCCACATTCATTGGGATTAAAGTGATACCAAATCCTGCCTTAAAATCCTAAGGAGAAGACAATAAAATTAGAGATCTCAATTATTCAGGAATCAGAAACATATTCAGAATGATTAATTCACTGTAGTCCAAAAATCCAGGCTCAGTAGTACAGATTACAGAAGCAAGCAAGCTCCTCCTAATTCATTAAGGAGAAACTAAAGCTATACTAAATTATGTCCAAATACTACTCTTCTAATTTTGAAACTTGTCAGAATGATCTTGTTTGATTATGTATGGGGGGAAAAAAAAGTCACATACTATAGCTGTTAATAAAAGGAAAAAGATAAACTGACACATTGCATTAAAATATTAAAACATATATCTACATGTATAGAAGTATATCTAGCTTAAATCATGCTTTATGGGCTAAATCATATTTATATAGTTAAATCCTTCTCACTGACCGCAGCTTTGCCTGCTTTGAAACAATGTTTTAACAAAATGGATAAAAATTTGAGTCCCTAAACCTTTGTCTGCTCATGTTGCTGATGTGTTACATGAATTGAATACTTCAAATATGTTTTAGAGAATATCCCTATAGCTAAAATAAGCAGTTATTTGTGACCTAGTTATTAGAGATATTGAGTACTTTCCTTCCTGAAAAACTTGAGAACAGAGAAGATGTTTTTTTCCATTAAAAAGGTAATTAAAATAAAAAGCAATCTTGAAATGCAACAGCCTGTTAAAAATATTTAAATTCAGTGAAGTCTTACGAGGCTCTCTCAAACACAGCTATTTTGGAATCACTAAGTCATATATGTTTATTCCTAACATACATTGAATATCATCATTATTTCTTCTTAAATAATTTGATGTTCATCTTACAGAGATTATCTTTACAAAGGTATATTGCCTTTCTAGGAATATTAACTAACTTCTTGAAAACACAAAACAGAAATTAAAAAATCCTCATGCAAGCAAAAATAACAAATCCACACACATGATGTGCAAGATATTAAGTCACATCTCAAAAGACAGCTAGGTGAGAGCAGATATGAGCAGATAAAAATATGGCCACTGCAGACAAAAGGTTCAGCAGTTACCTGCATTTGCAGACGAGGTTATTTTTCTACTAAATACAGATTTAAATCTGCATCACTAAGAAGTCTATCTTCATAAGGTTTTTAAAGTCTGTAATAACATTAAAGCTTATGTGCAAATAAAAATTGACAAAAGTTGTTACATTTTAAATACATCAAGAAGAGCAATAAGGTTATCAGATATTTCTTTGGTAAGGAGTATTCAAGGTGTGGATTTCAGCATGGAGTTATAAAAATTTGTATCTTTCCAACAAGCTTTCTAGCATAATCATTCATATAATTATTTTTAGTTTTTTAGTTCTCTTCATTCTCTGCAAAATCTACATTTTTATTCTTTTCCCTCAATATCAGCACCCCTTTGCACCCATTTTTTTTACTCAATGGTTTTGATACTGAGAAATATGCTTTGGAAAAGAGCAAAGATCTTCACGAAGCCTACATAGTCCCTAATTTATCCTAAAAATCAGTTCTATGTGAAAGGAGTGGGCAGTATAATCTCTTTTTGAGTATGATCTTAACAGTGTGTTCTGTGGTAAAGAAAAATTCTCAAAGTCAGATATCACCAATGACATAAGCAGAAACCTGAAATATACGGTAAAAAATATTGAAGATAGAAAAATGCAACTACTCTCTGACTTCTATTAGCAGCAATATCACAAATTGGATGAGCAAAATAAAATGGAAAAAAAACCAACTTTCTACCTTTAAATGATTTGTGCTTGTAATTGGTAAAATGGAGTTATGTATCTGTTGTTTGCCTATAATTTGCTCTAAGAACACCAGATTTCAAAAGGGCAAGAATAAGACTATGCTTGAATCTGGATAACTGCACCATATTCTTTGATATTAAATCACAGCTGAAGGACTATCAGAAAATGTGATTAATAGGAGTTTAATAGACTGTTAGGTCCAGATTAGAGGTTACTGAGGATAAAAGAAGGCTAAGGACAAAAGGAAGAGTGAACATAAGAACTATCACATTAAGCTTGATCACAGGTTCATCCAGTGCATGCAGTAGTTTCCCCTTAAGGAATTGTTATTGGCAACTGTCATTAAAAAAGTATAAGCCAAGAGGTACATTCTCATCTTCCCAAATAAACTTAGAGCAATCTGGGGATTTCCAGCTCAGAAAGCCCCTGAGCAAACAGCTGCTGCCAAGCCATCGCACTTAATAGCCATGGACAGCCACATTCCAAAGCAATTTAAACAAGTTCATGGTTTAAGATCTCCACAGCATGCTGCGTTCCTGAATTTCCTAAATACCAGTTCTGCAGAAAAGGTACTTCCTTTTGTACATGTATGTTTATTTTAATCTGAGAAGGAAGAATTTAATTTCATGATTTTAGTTTGTGTTAGAGGAAACATAAACAGATGGTTACTCATCTACATATTCCATATACCATCTTTAACATTTCTGTCCTATAGCCTCATCCAGTTTCTCTTTTTCAAGCTTTCCTCCGTTCTAATACCAGCTGCTGTTTGAAGACAGACACCAAACTTTTTGCACAGAATTCTAAATTTAGCATTATAAATGGAATAAATTTGAAGTCTTGATCAATACCTGGATCATCAACCCTCAATAATCTGTACAGATACCCCAAGCGTATGACCAGTCCCACTGAAGAGACAACAACTACTTTCATGTTTGAAGTTTAATAAATAAGAACTTATAGTACTGAATTTCAGTGTGAGGAAAGTCAGGAACATTAAGAAATTAGGAATGAGGAATATACTTTTCAGAACTGAAGAAGGTGGTGGGTTAATTGATTTTGTAGGTATGTGACAGAAAGGTTATTTCTGCAATGGTCTAGACAAACTCTTCATGGTAACTATACAGCACTTGGCATAAACTCGGTTTTGTGAGTGACAAGGGCACTGCAAGCTAATTTTCAAGGTTCAGAGGTATATGCTTTCAAGAACAAAGCCTGGTTGTCTCCTTCAGAAGCAGAAGTAGGAATTGGTAGAGAGGGAAAGAAATGCTCCGCTTTGAAAGATAAATTCATTCATTTTGAGAGCACAAGAGGACAATAGGGCCATTCAAGCACTACACAAAATGTACTGACAGCAAGTCCAAGCAGTATCTTTTAAGAATAAGAATTGTTTTACACCTACAGACTGAAAGCTCATTGTTGCAGATAGATTAAACTGTACATCAGATATTTTGACAATAGAAGACAAGTTTAAGAAGATTCAAAATTACACAGAGAAAGCTGAGCTTTTTTTTTTTTTTAATCTTAAATGTCTACATTGATATTATCTGGATGCATTTGGAGAAGGTGAAAAATCAGTTGACAATAAGAGCTTCTTATTCTAAAAATTCTAAAGAATTGTCGAAAACAACAGTTCTTTATGCTTACAATAACAGAACCAAAATATTCACTAAACAGTATTGTTAACTATGAACTGAAAATATTAGTAGGAAAAAGTAGTTAATATTGGCTTTCTGTAAGGCACCATAAAAAGTAAATACAAGTTTACTCTTTTACCTCACAGAAAAATTCTTGGAAATATCTCCAATTTTTATTTTAAAGGTTAACTAACTAATTTTTTCACATTAGAAATATCAGTGCACATGCTTATTGCAGATATTCGCTAACTCTAGAGGCTAACAGCATACAGGAAAGAATATTATTGCCATGTTTTCAGAATTCATATATACCTATTTATACACACACTGCACATCTGTCTTACTCTAAATACTTCCTCGGGTTTTAAGAGGGTTTGTTAGTATTTGAGATTCTATTCCTGTCCTACTGTCCATACACAGAAAGTTTTGGACTTTTAACCACAATATCTATGATCAAACTTCCAAAATACCTTTTTATCCACTTCCTTGCATTTAGCTTCGCTATTTGTGATAGCTTACTAGATTTCTTTAAATTAGACTAAGAGTTACTACAAAAAAAGTGCCTAAACAATTTTACATTATTTACATTTTTCTTTTATACTAATCCTATGCTATTTGATTCCTTTCAAATAGCCTAAATATTTGAAGATATTAAAGACCAGTAACTAGAACAGTTTAAATGAATCAATCACAGCTTAAGTATATAGCACAGGTATATATTTGAGCCTTTCTAGCTAGCAAAGCTAACTTTGAAAAAGAAAGATGAAGGAATTTGCCTCTATATTAATAAAAAAGAAAAAGACAGAGTTTGATAAACAGTGACTAATAGTGCAGAAATTGCTTTGATGATATTAATTCTTCTCCACAAGTTTATATTGATTTCCTTTCCTTTTAAATTATACTTTGCCTGTGCCTCCCCAGTTATCGTCCATCAAGCTATCCTAATCTTTAAGAACTTACATCCCTCATTTCAGCCGAAAATCTGTTAACATAGATTTTAGATGATAGTTACATATCATGGATTTGAATCAAAACCACCAAGAATAAAAACATACATAATCTTGGTCTTACTAATGAGTTTTCAAAATGTCAGTGAAGCATATAGTATATAATTACACACACACACACACACACACACACACACAAAAAAACCCTCAAGCCTTGATGAGCACAGAGATGCTATAACTAAAGTTGTCTATGCATGTTAATTTTGTAGCTTTCTGCTCATCTCTTATGATACCTGGGGGTAGTCACATCATCAATTTTAGGTTCTTTACTTATTAAGCAGTTCCCAAGTTCTGAACCCAATAGCAGAATCCTAATAGCTTATGTATGATTCAGGCTACAATTTACAAACACTTTTGTGATGAGGCCCTGACATCTATACATCCATGGGGAACAAAAAACAAAAGGATAGGGAAAAATGAAAGGACAGTGAAAAAATAGTGAGCAAAATAAAAATGGCAAGAGAGAGCAAGGACAAAAATGAAAGAGAAGGCAGAGGTATCTAGGGCCTGTGCTTTGGGATGGCTCCAAGTTGCAAGGCAAGAAATGGGAGGTGTGACCAATTGAGAAAGTTGCTTGAAAAACATGTTCCCCTCTAACACACAAGGGCAGTTACGTCCTTCGATCACTTACCATTTATGTTACCAACAATTTTAACCTACTCATCAGAGAAGTAATTTAGAACTCTAACTTGATGTTAAGGTGTCTGAATTTTACAGTTTGAATGCAGTTTTAAACCACCTGATCATATACTATGAAACCTTGCTTGCTGAGTGGACTGATCCAGGATGTGTGAAGATGAAAATCCCCTTACTCTACAAACTGCAAAGTGCAAAAAAAAGGGATAACCTCACAATTAATATAACTGAATACTTTCCTGGAAAATTAGCTCTTAACTGGGCCTTCACCAATTTCCACACAGTGTAAATCAAAAGCTTTAGCATAAAATCATTACCTGCACATTTTTTCATGTTCTAGTATCTGACTTGAAGCCCTGGGGTTTCATCTGCTAAACAGCTGAGAGCTAGGACAGCACTACTGTACACAGGTATAGTGAGACACAAAAATACACCTCTCCTCTCTATCCCTTCCCCCTCAATGAGAGAAAACATGTAGCACAGAATACACATGATTAATTCACCCTGTCTCTGCCCACCCATGAAATCATAAGGAGGAGACAAACACATTCTCTTATCTAAGAGGAATAAACGAAAAGGAAGCTAATCCTTGTTCCTCAAGTAGTCAAAGACAAAGGCACCAATCATTTCCTCACAGAACTGTCCTTTGTTGGGGAAAGATTCTTGTGTTAAGGCAGGGAAATACAAAAACAAAAACACACCGTGAAAACCTACTTGTCATTGACATGGTTCATGGATATGCTAGATCCATCAGAAATCACAGTGACCTATTTTTTAAACATAGCATTTACCAGAAGAACATCATCTTATGTCCATTTTGGGGGGTTATCATTTGCTTTGTCGTATAATCACTAGCAGATCCTGAATTATGAGCACGATTAAAAATCAGAGTTAGGAAAAGGTCTTCATATTATGGCACAAAGATTACAAATAATTTGTATGTGTTCCATTTAGTCATGGTCCAATAACCTTTTTTTTTATTTCTGAAACTGTGAGAGCTGTTGCAGTCGTATAAGTAATTGAACTCTAAGTAAAGCTGTACATTTTAACTCAAAGCAATTGAAAGCTATTACTAGGAGGCAGAGTTCATGACTTAAAGGTACCACAGTCATTTGCATCGCTGCTTCAGAAAAACTCCAAAAGGACTGAATTCAACTGTATTACAATTCACAGTTCAGCCAAGGTACAGAAAGTGCAATTCAGACCATAATCGATTCTGCACATACCCACTCTCTTTTCCTTGTCACTCAAGGCACTAGGAAGGCACTGCAGCCTCGTATCTGAGCCACACAAGAACCTAGCATCAAAAGCAAGCAGACAACATTGCATGTCTAGCTGTCTTCCCCAATATCCTGACAGATGTCAAGCAAGAGAGATTTAAGTGCCCTTTTTTTTCCCCTCTCCCTTCCATGAAAAATCAGTGCACATAAAATTCCCATTTGAACAATTACTGAAAGTCTTTTCCAGTAGGGCTCCTCGCTATCATGCAGCTTCTTCACAATTCGACATCTTGTTAGCTAAAGAGGCTGGAGCAACCGCAGTGCTCCACAGTGCTGCCATCTCCACATTTGGCTGCCTCTAAAAAGTCATGATCTGACACAAATGTGTGCAGCTAAATAAATACATAAACAAAATTAAAAGCCTCTCATGAGCACACAGAGCCTATATTCACAGCTTTCAGCTTTAGTCATATTTCAATTCTAAAATCAGAACGGTCATTTATAACAGCAAAATTTCATTGTTCATAGGAAGAGAGACAATTATGTTCCTTATAATACACAATCCATAACATGTAGAAATTTCATCCATTTTAGAGTTTTTTATTTGCTATTCCTTTGGTGCATTTTTGCCCAGAGAATGCTACTTCAACATAAGTGAAACCTCCCATTATTATCTAAAAATTCCTCATCTGTCCTTGCTCTGATTGTTTGATCCCTTTCATCTGTTTCTTTGGAATTTTTTTTTAAACTCAAATAGGATTCCTTATAGCCACCATATCAAGCTTGCATATATTTTTAAACATTTCCCCTGTAATCAGCACTCAGAACACCTCTTGTTGATGCAAAGACATTTATAAACATAGCTATTACTATTAAAATTTTAAGTAGCCGTCTGGACCTTTCTTTCAAAGTGTTTCACAACTGGAAACTCTCTTGCCAAATTTATGAAGCCCGTTCTCCAGAGACAAGTAGGATGTGTATATTTTACAAGTACTCTGTACAATTATGACTTTCTGAATTCATATTCAGATGGTCTACATACTCACCAAAGATCTTATTATGTATTCATAGTCTGGACAAACTGCTAACAAAGTGCTTAAACTCCTAAAGGAAGGACAGATTGGGAACATTTAGGCAATATATACAATGGCGATCATGCAAAATTGATGACCCTCTTCATAGACCTCTTAGTACAGCTGTCACCGTACAGAAGAGAAATCATGTAAGATAACTCTTTCTCCCTCCAAGTAAAACAAGAAAATTGCCAACAAATACAGGTCCTGCATTCCTCCACTTTATCTTTGAACAAATATGGCATTTACAAAGCAAAAAAAAAAAAACAAAAAAAAAAGTGTAAGAAAGAATGCTTTTACTCTTTGATTGCAAACAGAAAACTTTCAGGACATTTAATATTCTTTTATATGTAAAGCAATTATTTTTGTCTTATTACCTCTTGCTTTTCTAAAACGTGTACTCCTTGGATGTCAGACTTTACAAGTGAAAATAAGGATCATTTTTTCTTTCAACAAATGTATAATTGTTAGCAGAACAGGTAATGTTTCCTCATGAAGTTTTCCCAAAACTTTTCTACTTGTCTCTCATGAATTTAATCTCAAAGTAATTGGCAAAACTATAAATATTTACACAGGATGATTAACTATAAAAAAAAGTTGAAAAAATTGTTTGAACTCTTTTTAAAGCCATTCAAGGAAGATTAATTATAAAGAGCATTTCCATAGCATAAATAAATTTTTTTCTTTAGGGGAAAGTGATTCTACATTGGTTTGGTTCAGCCATCCGTGTGTGTGTGTGTGTGTGTGTGTGTGTGTGTGTGTGTGTGTGTGTGTGTGTGTGTGTGTGTGTGTGTGTGTGTGTGTAAAGAAAGCACTTTCTTCCAATATCTTTAGATTCACAAATGTAAAAACAGACATACAACAGACAGATGAAATTAAATGCTGAATTAACATATATATTATTTTGATTTAAATCACTAGCAGACACATATAAAGCTCCTGCTTGGTAGTTATTAATTCCTATATTTGCCAGTATCTTCTCCCGTGAAGACAATCTGATTACAAATAATACAAACACTACCAGTATAACTGTGTAAAAAGTTTTTCAAATTACCATAATTTACAAGCAAATTTGTCACCTAAATACTGAAAAACAAGACTATTAAATGCTCATGGAGTTACTGAATTCACAGTAAATCTATTCTAAATAAGTAATTTTCCTATAGGTGCATAAAAGCTACTGTTTTTAGCATTCTTTAAAAATCTTTACATATCTTAAAGCTGAGAAAGGCAATCACTACAACTACATATTTTATGCAAAAGATTCATAGCTCCATAAACAGTAGTCCCCTACAGCTACAGAGAAGCGATGCAAATATTTTTATAGCAGTCTAGAACAAAATGAAGGCTCAACCCTGAAACATCTGCAGTGAATTTGCATTCAGCTTTGACCTTAGAATTAATACAGCCTTAATGAACTGAACATCTGTGTCTTAATTAGCATAACAGTCTAAATCTTTGACCATAAAACTTACAGACCTAAAAAATTATGAGCTAAAAAGCTTATGTAAAGAATAGCAAATTCAAGCTTACAGTAAAATTATTTTCTGCCACTGAGACGCAAAGGTTAATATCCAAGAGAAGATTAGAGACTTTTTGTAGACACAAACACAGAACAAGCTCAGCCTTAAGACAAGGCAAGCTATTTTGTATGCTTATTCACATATATTACACATTAAAAATGAAAAAATAAAAAAAGCATAAATAATATTCTCTTCCAAAATGCTGTGAACTCTGTACTGATAATTACCAAACTAGTTATATTTACCATTTCTGTGGCTATTCCTGTCAATTTTAGAGTTTTCCATTGTCATACTGTGCCACATCCTGAAAAGGTTACAGCCCTGGGGCTTTCTTGTCACATTTTGATTCCATTAGCTACTACTTTCCTTGAACTTCTCCAGTCTCTTGCTCCTTCTTCTCTCACATGGAAAAAATAAATCCTGCTCATTTGCATTTTAAAAGACCCTTAAAAAAAGCAGAACTTTGCCCAAAGTGATGCTAACTCTGCTCCACAGTACACTGTGTTTTGGGATCACTACTTAACACTAGCATTAATATACTGAATAATGTGCTGAATGGAAGAGTAACTTTCACATTTTGCAAGTTTATGAATTTGAATCCCCAAAGCTTTGCTAGAACAGTCTTTTTATTTTTATTATTTTGAGTCATGCATTACTATAACTCAGCTAACTTGATCTACCTTGCAAATCACAGAGATCAGTAAGGAAACAGCCTCTACACTGCCAGTTTGCTGACAGAAAGGCAAAAGTCGTGAAGTCTTCAGCACCGATTTAGAGGCTGTTGAAACAGCAGCACTGCAACCTAGAGAGCAGCAAACTGAAACTACTTTATATCATAGCAAAGCACAGTTATGACAAAGCTGTTTTGGTTCATACCTGCAGCTTTACCTCATCACACAAAAGTTGAATAAAGATTGCAAAAGCTTGATAAGTTCACTGTGAAAGACAGCCTTACAAATGGTGAAAGAGAACTAGAATTAGAATTATAAAATTGCTCCTCTTCACGGTATTTTGAAATCCGGAGGCAGTGTTTTATACCAACTGTGCATACATGTGGGGATTACAATGAGCTAGTGCATTTTAAGAAAAGCAAAACTTTAAAAATCCTTTTATAATAGGAAGATTAGGTAGTTGGGATCTGCAGTGATCCTGCATTTTCCATCTGTCTTTTTCCAGAACAACTGTGAATTTAACAAAGCAGGGCGAACAAAAACTCAGACACAAAACAAGATACTTGACAAGAATGAAGTCTTGGCAAGGCTGACATTCCAACAAAGCTCCAACTGATATTCACAGATACGGAGAGTCACTCCGGGTATCTGTGTTTATATGCCACCAACAAACAACTCTCCTTAAGCAGCCCTGCATATACGGAAAATGTGTCTTTACCTTTTTCCATTTACAAAGACAAGTAGCTGAAACAAAATCTGCACAGGCCTCTTAAGATTAATTTTAAAACAGGTGTACATGCAGCATAGGAGACTGAAATTTAGGTCTGCCAATGAATCACCTGCGCAATTGGAAGAGCCAAAAAGCCAGCACCACAGACCCAGGCAGAACTGAGATGAGATAAAATCTCTGGATTTTGTACCTCCAGTGCACTCTATTAACCTTTAGTTTTTCTTCTCCCTGTACAATTCCAGGCCAGCTTCCCCTGCATGTATTAACAGAGCTATTGCTGATATCTCATGGCTCAGCTATGACAGCAGGATGAAGAACACTGATCAAAATAGCAAAATGCAAACTTCTAAAACAGTGCCTTACATAACCCTTTTGTACCCACATATGCATTTATTAGTGAGAAATCCAAGTTTCCCAAAGACTAAGCTGCTAGTTGCACATATCAGCTGTCAGCTAGCACTACTACCCAAGACTACTCAAATTCAATTCGTAAGTTGTGCCTACTGCATGTGGCCATTTAACACTAACAGTGAGAAATGACTAAACACCATATCAGCCTTTTTTAACTTGTAAAAGAAAAGTGAGAAACTGACAGCCCAAGACAGGAGGTATCACAGAGCACGCAGGAAACATGCAGAGAACCACCTCATGCTTTTATTCAGTGTGAAACAAGCCCCTTTTCTGCAAACCCTGTAGGAAGGGCATCCTCTGCTCTCACTGTGGGCTCTGCACTGCTGGGCAGTGGTTGCAGCTGCCCCATCACTCGCTTTGCCTGCAGGGCAAGTGCAAGGCTAGAGAAATTGATCTCGAAGCTGGTTCCATCTCCCACCTGGGTACAGCGATAGCCTGTCAGCACTGTCATCTCCTCTTACGGCTACTCAAGTCTAATGAATTTTGCCTCGATGAGTGTTTCCCAACTTTTGCCCTGACCTCTCATCTATCGGCTCATCACCTTTCTTGCAGCCCAGCAAATTGGCAGCTGCTCACTTCCTTCAGGGGACAGAAGGGAGAGTCAATCGCAATAACAGGCCGCAATTACACCAGTGCTGCGGGAAACGAGCAACTGCTGCTGACTGCTGTCATTTTATCTGCCTTTGACCTTCCTTAGAACCCCTTGGCAAGAAATTAGCGCCCTGAGCTGGGAAAAAAACTCACGCCTCCATCATCACACAGCATCCTGCAGACTCTCTGAAGTTCTGGGCCAGCTGTCCAGGCAACAGGAACAGTGCACAGAGCCCAATTAGTTGGACCGATGCGGCCTCATGGCTTCAAGGCCTTCCTTAAATCCCAAATATGTGCTGTGGATTGCAGGCTGCAGAGCAGCATTGGTGGGGCAAACACGACAGACTGGGGTCAGCAAGGACAGGTTCTTCGCTGCCCAGACCCAGGACCAGGACAACTTGAAAATTTGTGGCAGTGAGGGACAACAGGCACTCTGAAAACAGCAAAGCAGCTGTCTGTCATCACAGAAGGTCTGACGTTGAAAGGAACTTCTAGAGATCAAGTCCAACCCCCGGCTCAAACAAGGACACCTACAGCACACGCCACAGGGTCACATCCAGGTAGATTTTGAAGAACTCCAGAGGAGACTCCACAACCTCTCTGGGCAGCCTGTTCCAGGGCTCTGTCATCCTCACAGTCAAGAAGTTCTTCCTCATATGGAGATGGAACTTCTGTGTTTTAATTTGTCCCCATTATCCCCTGTCCTATTTGTATGGAATCACAGCCATAGGGCAGCAATACAGGTTTGAGATACCCTAACTCCCAATAACAGAAAGAGATGGACAGCAGCTGAAATATTAAACAGAAAATGATGCTAGACTCCCTAAAAGGGCTGATAATATTAATAATTAAAGTTAATGATATTGAAAAATCAATAAATCTTTATCAACAAAAATGAATTTGACAGTCAGGTTAACATTTAAATATTCAAAACATAATTGTACTTTTAATCTCACTTAGAAAACAAATATGACTTCCAGCTTTTATTTCTTCTATTACTAAACTGAATACAACTCCTTTTCTCAATCATTCTCAAGACAAGCTCACATGTTCTTCCAGCCGCCTGTTCATGTAATTGTTTGGCCACCTTCAACCCTCAGTGAATCTAACAAATCTCAATATTTGTTATGAATTCACTACATGTAAGAAGGAAAAAAAAAAAAAGAATTTTTTCAAATTCTTCTTTTAAAGTCCTGGACATAAATCAATAACTTTGGTGTATCTCTGGGTGGTCTTGTCCATATGCTGAGATAGCAATAACCTCTAAGTGAAGTTTTCTACAAACATCTATAAGATATTGATTTTTAATTAGCGAGTTTTAAAACACACCATCTATAACAAGATGTTATATTGCAAGCAAGTTCTAAAAGGAAGAATTTAATTTAATAACAATAGCACTGAAGTGTTTCATGAAGCAGTAATTCAGTTAGAGTTTATAAAGTTCAGATTTGTTGGCCTAGCAATTTATTAACCAGGGTCAGAAATCATTGCTGAGGAAGCACACTGGGGTATTCCCCATATTCTTTGGATGTTGTAAATCTTTAAACCTTAAATCTTTTCCCTTTGCAGTAAGTAAGGTACCTTTATTTAGAAAAATTTTTTTATACATGCTATAAAGGAGGGAACTTGCTATTAAAGAAAATAATGCTCTTCAACTTTCTGAAACAATGTCTTACTAAGTCAAATAATACCAAGAAATGGGTACAAAAAAAGCTATAATTTACTTAACATCCTAAAGCTGAGAATAGCACTTACCTTTAAAAGGCTTATTTTAAACTATCCACTTTTTACAGTTTTAAAACTCAAATGGCCTAGTCTCTCTGGACCACTGAATGGCATCATTTGTTCTTGTTCTATTATTTTAGCAGTCCCATAGCAAGATCAACCTGTCTCCCGTCCATTGTCAATGAAGACACAGTTCTCCTTTGCACTACACACCAGGCAGATGATCACAATTCTGAGTCAGCTATCCACTGCTTGGATACAGTTTGTAACAAAAAAGGTGTAAAGTACAGTATTCCAGGTGTAAAAGGTATAAAGTACCAATTCCAGTGGTCTTTACTGTAACACAGATTGGAGCAAAAGCAGTCCTCAGACTTGAAAATTATCAAGAAGCAAAATCCATGAATGTCAAAAGAATGTTTTTTGTGAACCTTGATCTTTTCCTGCTCACTCAGCCACTGCAAACTAAATACATTATGATCAATCGCCTGCTTTTAACTGCTTGGGGTTCTGGGCATTATGGTGTCAATTGCAGAGCACATTAAGGAACTATCATCATATTCCTAAGTTTTTCATTAATATGCAATAATACTTTTTATCTAGTATTGCAACCAAGGAGAACATTGGGACTGGCAACACTCATTTGCTCATATCCATAAAGCAAAATCTATCAGTAGGCATATTGCTATCCGCTTCAAACCAGAAGGGGTTTGAAGGAAATAGAAGGGAAAAAAAATTATTCGCCTCTCTGAAAACTTAAAGTTTATCTTTCCTAAAATGTTATCCATGCAACTTAGGGCTTCATCTTATAGGCAATAAACAGCAACAACAAAAATTGTGACACCACTTCTGTGAGCACTCCCACATAAACTAATTTAAGATTAGAGAAAATTCATAAACTGCATTTGGCTAATTGAGTTTTAGCTGACTTCACAAATAGCAGGCTGATAACATAAAATATATTCTAAATATATGTATTCTACATATATGTATTCTATATATATATGCTAAATATATACTTGCAATAGCACATCATGTCATTCTTTCCTCTTTCAGAAATCAAACCAAATTAATTAGCTACATGAAATAGTTTGAAATAAAGGGTGTAGACAGAGAACAACAGCTAAAAGTAAAAATCAATTTTGACACTAACATGGTTAAAAGTTATTTCTCTCCAAAGATATGGCCTATAAATAAAAGTAAAAGGTATATAAGAAAATCTGGTTTTACTTTTAAGAATTTGTTTTTAATTTTATGAAGAAAAAGTAATCTAAATATATACATAAAGGCTTAATCACCTCTCCTTTGAGCTCTGACTGATTTACCTAAATTTAATTTAGTTAATTTAATTTAACTAAAATTAAACAGAAATCAGATAGGTACAAATAGGATTCTAATTGCATATTTATGGTATTTTGAGCTATTTAAAAAATTGTTAGGAGAGACAGCTTTTCAATATAAAGTACCTTTTTATTAATTTTATTGTCATCTTGAAGCTACTTATGGTATAGTATAAAAATGAAACCATATATTTATGGATAATACAAGCCTTCAGATTGACTGGTTTCAGAAATAATTTCTTCATGTGTTAAAAGAATATAGATGTGCTCTACCTTTATAAATGAAAGTGCACACAGAGGGGCTTTGCTCCCTGCATTTAGGGTTTTAATTCAACAGATCATTTTAACGTGCTATTTGAAGCCAAAGTAGTGGCTCTTGAATGGAAGTAACATCACACAAGATAACGGGTAAGGCTCTCAGACAGTTCCACTTCTCTTACAGGAAAATACATCTCCCCAAAACTGCATCAACACAACATTATCTTATGTCAAGTTGGTCTGAAACCTTCTTCAATTGCGCATACATGCGTGAGGCCACTTGGTAAAATCCTTGTTCTTCACAGTATCCAAACAAATCTTACTTTCTTCACTGCTAAGTTTCACATGATCAAGGTATCTGGCTGGATAGGTATTAGTCTACCAGAAAGCCTGACTGAACATTACTGAGAAGCTGATGTCTTATTCATTTCCTTTCCTCCATCTCTACCTTTCCCACCAAGTCAAACTAATCCACAAGTTTTTGATCACTGGGGAAAAGAGTGAGGCTTTCTACCACACTCTATGATTGCTTCAGATATTTTACACCTTAATCACATCTTAACAACATAAAAAACAAAAAAAGAAGAAAAAAATACGTAGCCAATGTTTAACTCAATTGCTCATTGCACAACATAACTTATTAGACTTTTTAAGCATTCTTTAACATCATTCCTGGAGAAAGAGGAATAAGATCTATCATCCCAACTACAGCTTAATAAAAATTACATTATTTTAGAGAGGTAGGATAATTTCCTTCTACTTCAGTCACTAATGCTGTGTTCATAGCAATTCACTTTCTTTCCAACATATTTCCTTCAATTTTTAATTTTTTTTAAATTTGCTATAACTTGCATGATTTTAAAGTAGAGAGTAAAATCTGAATGAATCAAATGAGAACAAATGTTCGTTTAATATTCTGCCTTCTCCACCTATTTAAGGAATCTCAAACCAGACTCATTCGTAGACTTGTTTACATGTTCAGTCATAGTTCACACCAGCAGTGCTTTATCATCAGTTATTATTCTTCTTAAAGACCTTTCCTAGTTATTGGAAGGTTATCTCCAGAACAACATATGTTCCTGATGGTTTGAAGAAAGAGCAAAGCAGGAGAGACAGGAATTGTTTCTTCTGTTTTTTTTTTTCAGTTGCAATAATTACATCTTCCTCTATCCCAGCTTCTCTCTTCCCAATATCTCCTAGGGACTATCTAAAAGGTCTTCTTGATTCCTTCTCCCATTTTCTTTTGTTGTCTTTAATCCCCTGCCTCCTCTCCTATTTCCTTTTCCAAAGCTCTGTTAGTTGCTTTTGTAATATATTAACATCACAATACCTTCCTAGCTTGAATTAGCATCCGCTAATCTTAGTTGGCACTTGAACTACTGCTCAAGGCTTCTTACTAGCTCTCAAAAATCTTTAAGCAACTATTTTGCTCTCCGCACAACTTAGATTCAGCTTCTCCTTTCATACTGCTGTTGCCATCATCATGCTCATCCTACATTCACAGATGTCATCATGATGATACAGCGAAGAATCAAAATGCAAGCAAAGTCTTTCTCACGCTTCTTTAGCACGACAAGCAATCATTACTATTTATCTTCAAGTCTTCATTTAACTGTTCACTCCTGTTTGTCTGACACACTTTCTACTGTACTTTACCCTTACTTTTTCTTTTGAGAGTTTCTCCTCACCTATCCTGTTCATGACTATTGTCAAGATCGTACCCTGTCCATAAAGAGGGCATTTCCTAATGAATGATTCCTCTGCAGATGGTCTTTATTTTCATAGCCAGAGTATCAAAGACTAACAGACTTAAAAATCTACCTCTGAATCTCAACATCACCTCTGGTACTTCGTTTCAAACATTTCTCTTTAAATCTGTATAATAGAGATACGTTAAAATTAATAGATACCAAGAAGAAGGGGAAGGGCCCACAGATACTTCTTTAGTTTCATTCTAGTGACATTCACTTTCCCCTCTCCTTTGTGAAACTCAAGCATCGTCTTTGAATTCTTCTTCAACCTACCCCGTCCATTCTTCAACATAATCCATCCATTCTACGTTTTCCATTTTTGTCTGTTTAATGCCCCTTCCTATAATACATTTTATAATCTCACCCAGTTTTGCTTTAAATGCACCACTGGCATTAGAGTAGCAATTAAAATTCAGGTACAACTTACTGGTTAGGTCAACACACATAAGCATTTCCACCTGTCACAGAGCAAATCATTTCAATCTTAAACAGAACAAAAAACTCTTGATATAGGAAAGACATTGAGCCAAAATAAACCACAAGGGTTTTTATTTATTTATTGTAACTCTTTTTATTTATTTATTTATTGTAACTCTTCTCACTATTGACCTAGCACTAATCAGGTGCAGAAAAACTCCGAATAATCTTGGCACACAGCCACACATGCTATTTCTTAGTCTTTTTATTTGACAAGGTTTCCATGTATCTCCCAGGTCAATGCACTTAATTTGGAATCAGTCTAGACAGTGACCAAGAGGGTCCTGAATTTTCTTTATCAAAGCCAAATACTCATGTGAAAACTGTGAGACCTCGGGCTTCCCTTATTTCAGATACCAGTGAATCCTGAATACATCCTAACAAAGACAGTATATTCTGGCAGAGCGGACATGATTTTGAGACAGCCCTTTTGATGATCTCGGGAGGAGAGGTTATCACTGGCATCATCACAGCAAGACTGACATTTCAAGGCAAGGTTTAAGCTGTCAGGAAGGACCAGATGACACGTTTTTATTTAAGCACGAGTGGTTTTGAAATAGAAATGGGAATTTCAGTGAGTTACAGGTTGAACAAATTGATTCTCTACGATCTATTTTTCACTTTTGCTCCAGTGAGGAAGTTTAAGAAATTCACACTACATAGAGTCAAAGAAATTGATGGTTTCATACTACCACTATATCACTGCCAGAAGCTTGAGCTAAACCAATCACTTTTTAACTAGAAATGGGTCTGAGACATGATGTTCTGATCTCAATCTGAACTTCACAAGGTTCACGGTGGTTATGTTAGGATTTGGTATTTGGCTTAGGTTCTTCTCCACTTTTAATGATGAAGAAAAATCTTTTAAAGTACCAGTGGACTCTTCTCTATCAAGTTTAATAGAAATCAATAAATCAGCTTGATCCAATCTCATTTCAACATTGTAAGGAGTCTAAATAGATGTCTTTTAGCACTGCAGTTATAATAAACCTCCCTAATTCTCTCTGGGAATAGTTTTAGTGTGGATGTGAATTCCAATATGAACAGGATTCGAGGACATCCCTGGACATATTTGCCTGGTAATTACTGGGCATAATACAAACTTCAAATAGAGAAAGATTTTTAGAACACCAGAGCCCTCTACTGACTTAACACTATATTACTTTTTTCCATAAATACTGCAATAAAAATCAGGAAGATTTGATTTTGAATGTGAAAATAAAACATGAAAGGCACTGAGAGAAGCAACTAAAGCACAATGGATTAAATACAGAAGCTATTCTTCCCAGTTTCCAAATAGGCAAAAGTCATCTGGATAAAGAAACATTAATTCAAAAAGAGAATCTCTCAAGAAATCGCTTATTACCATTTTATATTTATACAGTTTTAGGCAATTTACCCTAAGGATGGAGCTGGTTTTGCACCACTTGTAATTTTTGTAATTACCACCACTTGTTTGTAATTTTCACACAAGCACAAGAACCAGAGGTGGGCAGCACCTCAGAACTTCAGCCCCTTTCAGGCTCTATTTTGTTTTGCCTCTTGCTGCACTGCAGTGATCTCAGCAGAGTGCCCATGCAGAGAGAGGGAATAACCATAAACGCTATATAAAGGCTGTGCTTTCATGATCAACTAGAACTAATCTAAAATCAATGTTGAAAGGGCAGAGCTCATACAACTAACTATACTGCCACACAAGCAATAGATGCAACACACACACACACACACACACACACACACACACACACAAACACACACACAAGCACACACACCCAGTCCATAAGCATATGCAACTGGAAGAAAATAGATTTGGATTAGGGAGAGGAAGACAACAAATCAGTCTTGCATTACTTCAGATCACTCATAATTTGCCATGAAAAGATGTAACAGAGCTGCCAAGGGCTCTTTAATAATAAAAGACTCTGGAGTATTTTTTTAATCAACACATACAGCCCTCAAATGCAACACAGTTAGAAAAACTGACTCAGGAAAGAAAACAGAACTGGGAATTTCTCCCTATCAGCAGCAAAAGACCGAGAGACTACATGAAGCAAGAAAGATGTTCTCTACAGCTATACCCAAGTAGAACAAGAAAGAAGGGAAGAGAGCAGGAACTGGATGCCTCCCACTAAGATTCCAGAGAGATGCAGTCAGTTTCAAATGACCTACAGTGCTGCAAAAGAGAAATTGCTCTACTAAATCTGTAGTCTTCATTTAAGTAACATATTTGTCCCTTAATTAATAAGATCAGTACATCCATTATGGAACCCTCAGAAGTATCTAGTGGCTCTTTACAATAAATATCCACAAAGAGTGGATTCACATGAATGAAAATAAATTATCAAATTTCACAGATTTTCATCAATGTAACATCTGGTAGCACAGTAACATTTAGCGTTAGAGTATTGTGTGATGAAACTGTAACATAAAGGAATCTGCATCCCTTCTACAAGAATAATTTAAGGGAATCATGGTTACCTGTAATCCACTACTATTTTATTAAAAGCAAACAAACTCCAGTGCTAGAACTCCCTGAAATAAACATAATTTAAATGGCAAATCACCTGTTCATTACCATAATCTAGATCAGGGATATCAATATAGTTGTAATGTACGGTGCTTAGCTATGCAGACCAATTTCTTCACAGGGTTTTCAATAAGCCAAACACATTGCAGGCTTAAGTTCAATGAAATGCAGCCAATACAAACTGGCCAAGATTATCACGTCTCAACTGCACAGCAATTTTGGATCCATTATTTGTTGACTGACCTGAAACAACATACCTAATGTCTTAACTTCCTTGGAGGATAAGTAGAAAGAAAAACTTTTTGAGTCTCAAATTCTGCCATGTATGGGAAAGAACAGCAAGATCTAGTGCTGAACATTAGATTGGCCCCCAAATCCATCAGAATAGTTTCACAAAGAAGAGGGCAATAGGAGAGAAATTGAGACAACAAAGGCAACTCTTATTGTCACAGCATTAACATTTGAAACATGAGATTGCCTGTACAGAAGTTTGCCTCGCACAGGTTTAGCAAAAGTGGGCAAGGGCTAAGAACATAAACAAGCTGCTCTGGCCTGGCCTCTGGTCTGTCTAGAAAGCAAATTCTGTGCAATTTCAGAATAACTCTTCCCCTTCCACAAGAAGGGCACGTGAAATAGAGTTACATGAAAGATCTAACAAACGTAGTATTCACACTGTTGTCTTTCCCTAAACAAGGGCACGAGAACAGAGCAAGCTCGTCACACCAGCTCCTCAGAATACTCTCCCAGGCTCCAGCAATTCTTGACCTGTAGGTCAAGGATTTCCTTACACAGAAATAATATCTTTCACTCAATGTGCAGCAATAGATTTTTTTTCCCCCCACTGATTTACCCAGTTGTTCACTGAACTCAGTTACCCACATATATCCTCCATATACACAGAATCCTACAGTAACGAGCTTCACAGCTAACTAAATTATATCATGCTATAATCACTCCCAAAGCAATACGAAAACCTCTAGATTTTGAGAGGTGAACCGATGGACCTACTTTTTTTTTTATACTTGATTTGTTTATGGTATTATTGTCTACAACAGAGACCGGTCAATCTAAAAGCAGAAGGAATAGCAGTTTTGAACATTTCACTGAAGTATCACTTAAATTTCACAATGTATTTGAATTATGCACTCATTAGAGCACTGTATTACAGGACGACAGTGAAACCAGTGCACAAAACAAACCTTCTGCATTAACAGAATGCTTATGACAGACATTTAAAGAGTGAATTAATCGCAGCCCTGCCACTAACCTGTTGTGACTCTCGGGGCTTTTCACTTCACCTCACTATATATTCAGTTTTTCCACTATACAATAGACATAATGATACTTCTCCTGCTTTTTGAAGCCTTCTGAGAATGGTAGCAACAAAAGTACTACATAAAAAAAGAGAAATGCATTTATATTGAAATGTATCTATTCACTAAGAGCCATCAATTTCCAACTCGCTAGTTAAATCATCTTTATAAGTATCCATTCACAAAAAGAATATGAAAAAATTACCTGCTCATTTTTGCAGATCCACACTGTATTCCCCTGAAGCAGAATAAAGATTTTGGCTTTGTATCCTTTCAGTTCAAGATATCCACATTTCTCAGGGGCAACAGAAGTTCGACGCTGAGAGTTATTATCAGACTGTGATTTCAAGGCATTGAGTATTGTATTAACCCAGTCATTCCTTTCTTCTACAAAAAAAAAAATTACACAAAGACAGGTTATATGTTAAGCAGCAGCTTCATTACCATACTGTGTTTCCTATTCTTTGTATTATGTTATGCTGTCATATAGAATAACTGTACCAGATCAGAGAATCCAAGTGAACATCCACCTTGAATAGGAGATGGGAAAGGAGGGTAGGAAGGAAGTGGGGTGGGTAGGAATCAGAATAATAAAAATAAAGGCATAAATAAGCACAAACCCTTTCAGACCCCTGTCAGTGGAGAGATTAGGAAAAAAAAAGTCCATTCTCTTAACTTTCAACATTCAACAAGCAAACTGAAAGTAATACAGCCTGATGGTCCATACTCAAAAAATTGTGACTATTGGTGCTTGGATGCTTAATTTCAGAAAGCTTGAAGACTGAAGCAATAGAAGTGGAATGTCGCCAGTTTGGAAAATAAATAGAAACAAAACTACAGAAGTTACAAGAGCAAAAACTGTGGAGCCTGCCTGTCACTGAAGAGGCAAGCCGTTTGCCATTCTATGTTTGGCCATGTTTTATGCAAAAATATTTGGCAGTTTACCACCTATTCCATTAAGGTATAGTGGCTAAGCTTGATATTGGGAAGGGAACCGAGTAACTGAAAAATGCACATTTAAATACCTCTTGCATGCATTATCATCATTCAAAACATTGCAAATAACTGATAATTGTTAATTAGCAATAAATAATAACAATAATTGTTAATTTTATGTCACAAATTGATAAACAAATAAAATTACCCTCAGTCCATTATGTTTACACATTCACCAGATTAATAACAATATATTTCAATGCTGAGTAGTTTAATTTGATCTGTCCCCTCTGATACGAATAATGTGAAAATTTCACTTCTTTCCTCTGAAGGTTGTGAAATTTTGACTACATATACAGGCTGGCTCACTAAAGGGAAGAGAAGTTCTTCTCACAGCACATATAAAGTTCACAAAAGCCCTTCCTAGGATTTCAGAACACCACCAAAACAACAGTGTATTAACTTCTTAATGTATTAAGAAGGAACAAATAGGTGAGCTTAAGAATGAGGGAATGATTTGAAGAGGAACACAGCAGCCTGATAACTTAGCACAGGGATGACAGATTTATTCCTTTTCAGAGTTTAAGATTTGTTTTTAAAAAAATCTTAAAATTGCTTGAAAATAGTTTTTAAAAAATTAGAATTTTTAAGAATAATTGATGGCATCACAATAACCTATTCTTAACACTGTTTCAGTACGATCAAATAAAAGCCGACTATATTTGAACAGATCTTGCATCTAAATCTGTATTATCAATTAATAGAATATTTTTTTGCCCCCAGATGTTCCTAAGCTTCCCAAAGCATTATATATAGAGGGGTTTTTTTTATATTTGGATATTTAAATGAAGCAAAAAAACAGGTTTCTTGATATATCACCAAAAAAAGAAATTGGAACACTGAATGTCAACAAAATGAATACTACAGTCTATTGATTGAAGACCCATACTGGTACTAGGAAAAACAAGTGAATGAACACTGCAATAGTATTCTGTATTTTTAATACTCTGGCAGAAAGAAAGGAAAGCTAACAAATAAGGTCCACAATGTGAATTTTTTAGACAAGTCTCCATTTCAAAATCTTTGAATAGAGGTTAAATATCCTTGGAATAATCCCAGTGCAATTTTCAAACACAAACTCACAAAAGGACTAGAATCAACTAACAAGTTTGTGCACATACCTGAGAGCAAGTAGGGTTGTTTACGTAGTTTACTGTGAATGCATCATTCAGCTCTGGATATACTAAGGACCAAATTGCTTGTCCAACACATATTTCTCACCTTAAGTGAAATGCTTTAAATAGAAGCCACTCTGTCCAAGCAGGTTACGTACCAAACACAAATAAAATTTCATGTGTAAAACAAGTGGCTGTTCTGAACAGACAGTACTAAATATTTTATAAGCAAGCATAAGCTGTTAATGTTTTTACAGTATTCAAAGGCAATAGTCCATAAAGCAAATTATGGTCTGGCAAAATTCACGTACTGCTGTTGCATTCCAATGTATAACCAAAAAGAAAACAAACAAACAAACAAAAAAAAACCAAAAAAACCCAACACCTTTAAAAGAAAGCAAAGACAAAAAAAATAATAAAATAGATCTACTTTTTTTTAACTGAGCTAACAGCATAAAATGCCTAAAATGATTTGAGCCAAATCTAGTACGTATTTGTTCACTGATGCTGCATTTCTGCTACTGCCTAAAGCGAATGTTTTCAACCAAGCTATAACCCATAAAATGGGAGTTGATGATGGAAATGTGGAGAGACCCTAAGCTATAATGGTGCTGGCATGTATTGCTGTAAATATATACTGCGTAACTTTTAAGTACTCCTTAGGTATTCCATTTTATTATTTCCATAAATAAGTTAAATTTTACACTCACTAATATTGATTCCACATAGCTGTTGGTCGATAAAGCACTAAATTAAAATACACAAAAACTTCCTATTTACATCTGTATTCTCTATTAATACACTGGTGAAAATACTGTATCAGACTAAGAAAACGCCCAGAAAAATCCAGGTTTTCTTTAATCACAGTATCACATCCAAGCCATCAACTTCATTGATGCTCTTTGTCGATTTTATATCAAGCAGTGACTCGGAGCAGATTGGCTGAGAACACACAGACTATAAGTGCTTCTAGTTAGTACTAAGGAATGCCTGAGGAAAAAAAAAATACATTATGTTTGGGAAGAGGAGGGAAGAGCTGGAAAATAGCATGCTTAATTGGTATTTTTTTTAAAGTCATTCCCCAACAAATTCAGTGCTTCAAAGCAGATTTTCTACAAACTAAGCCTATCAAAGTTTAAAGGATACAATTATGCTAAAGATCATAAATTAGATCCTTCAAATACCAGCGTAATAGAGATTTTCTAATGGTCTTCCCAACCCACCTTGGACTGGGTTCCTAAGGAAATAGGCTTAGACAATTACATTGTGTGAACTGACATATGCTTATCTATCTATTCATCTAATGAGTTTTAAATCCCTAGAATATATCAAGAATATTTTAAATAGGAATGACGGTACGAACGGTAAGTTGCAAAATCTGCATAACACAGTTGTTCAGCCTACACCTAACACTTCACAGAAAAGGTGATTTTGTCTGAGCACAGATCATACAAATGGTTGTGTGTGGAAAATTACAGTATTAACTTTGAGACTGTAATATATCAAACTTTGTTCAATTTAATGTCCACAGAAGCTGTATTTTGTTATTTTTGTTTTGTTTTTTTATTTTTTTATCACCATATAAAGGTTTCAGGCAGGGAAAAAAATAAGAAATTTCCTTGTTTTGCTTCAAGGAGGTCTCAGTAGTTCTGAGCAGTCTTAACTGAGATTCAATAACCCAACTACTCCACAGAATCTGGGAGAGTCCATCAAGCTTTAGATGATATAAAATAAAACAATTGCATTCACTCTTTCCTCAAAAGAAATAATAAAAATATATTTGTGTGTGTGTGTGTGTACATATACATATACGCACACATATCTTCTCTGCAGTCCTAAAACTTGAGTAGCCATTTCCACTGTACCTAGACCATAATTTAAGTTAGATCATTTAAAAAGAAATTTTATTCCAAATCTCACTTCATGAGCCTAAAACAGTAGGATTCCAAGAATACTTCTGATAGTAAGACTTTACACATTATGTTTCACAAACATATTTACCAGCAGTCACTACCGTGACTTTCTAGCACTCATCACTTGAATCACATACTCCGCTTACCTTCTTTATCCACCCGGAAGACAAAAGTCCTGTGGGATGTGACAACTTCAAATTTATTCTCCCCATGAACTCTTACTGTTGCTACAGCAGAAAGAAGGATTATCCCCTTAGAGAACACTTCCTGCAATAGAAACATCATAAAAATAGTTAATAAGTCTCAGGGAATATTAAGTATCTCATTAAGATACCCAATCTAAATGTCACGTTACTTGCTGCCACGTTTAGGAGGTTTATCTATAACCTTCTTAAAAGTTGTAACATTATTAATAGAATTTCTACCAATGAGAAAACTATTTTACTATCTACATGTCACCAGCTTCACTGTTACGTGTCTCTGTGCACACCTACTGATGTCTAAAATAGAGAAAAATCCCACACTGAGATATAATGCACATGGTATATATGTAAATGACTCAATTTCAAGAATTGTCTTGAGACACTAATACTTAAAAATATCACACTCTAAGTTACAATTGCACATTAAAATTAAGTATCTTACAAAATTTTTATCAAAAATAAAATGCTATTTGAAAAGAATGAGATAAGAAAAAAGAAAAAAATTACCTCAGGTATCAACTTTCCAAATTTCTATCCCTTCCCCTCCCCCTCAGTGGCTAGTCAACAAGAAGGGTAAATGCACTGATTTCATCTCTCATGATAAACTAAAAGAGTCACCAGTTTTCTGCAATAATCCATTACTCTGTCAATAAAGAGATATTTCTAGAGCAGCTTGATTCTTTGCTAATGTATGAAGTGGAAGGAAAACAATCTCCTATAATCGTCATTGGGTGCCTGAGCCATTTTTTATTTAAAATTTTCTATATTTCAGTTACACAATCGGGACTGCTGAACTTAAAATTAAAGCAAATTAGGAAAACAGAATTACCGCAAGACTTATATCTTACTGCTTAGGTTTATTAACCATATGCAGGAATATCCCAAGAATAAGCTCCCCATAAGGATTTTGCATTGGAATAAATTCCCTCCTAAAGTAAAAATTATTATAATAAAACTATATAAGGACTCCAGGTATCAAGCACTGTCATGGTTAAGGATGGAGGATGCACAGAATATATTTTCTGTTTATAGAGCTCAGTGTATTTCCTTCACAAATTCACATTTTTATGATGTTCCAAGGTTATATATACATGTTGATGAATGTTGTTTGAACAACTGTAACTTACTCAAAATATATAAAAATATAGCAAAATGTGACTTTTGGTTAACTGCACCACACATTACACTCGATCAGTCAGAATGATTTTAGTATTAAATATCTATTCTCATTACAGCTGTACTTGTTCAAAGAGATTTTAATACACCAGTTTTCTATTTGCTAAAAAAGTGAGATCTCATGTTAACTACTGATCATTCACAGTAGCAAAGCAAAACCTTGCATAGATGTTATTTCTAAAGGTATTCAAACACAACTATACTATGGTGTTTGCAGGCATCTACTGGCAGTATTTGGTACTGTAAGACAATATCTCAGACTAAGGTGCAATAAGTATATAAGCTAGAAGTAATAGCTATATTATTTTACCTACTTTTTTAAAGTGGCTTTCTTTTTAAACTGAGCATAGTTTTGGTTTTACTGTTTAAACATCTAAAGCTTTTCAAATCTCTATTCTTCAAGGCATCTATATTTTCAAATACAGTTTAAACCATGAGAACTTCTCAATCATATTTCTAAAGCTGCTTCTCTTTCATATGCAAGAAATAATGCCTACTATTTCAAGATCTCTTGTTGATCAAGACAGAATTTCTCTCAAATACTCCAGACAACAAATTGGGTGAATTATTTTAAAACAAAAAACAAACTAAAAAAAAAAAGAAGAAAAGGATAAAAACTTGCTAAGATAAACTTCTTTAAGAGAAATGTTTACTTTCCAATACAATCCAGTGGAGCCCTTCCTTGCCAGATATGTTTCAGAGCGGTCTGTCCTAAAAGGCCTGTAAAAATATGGTCGGGCACTGTTTTGGGTTTCCTTTGGCAACATATGAACTATAACCTATTCCAAGAATTACAGTGATTCTTCTCTTTCCCCAGAAATTTAATTCCTGGTTAAGTTTAAATGCAACATAACATATTTTAATATAATAACTACTTTCCCTGCAAATCACTATTTTTTTCTGAGCTCCTGAGGTGCTTTTAAATGAAACCAATCAATAAAAGCAGGAGTTTTGTCTTACTGTAAATTTAGCACCAGAGTTGTTCTGCTAAAAGCAGGAAGAACTCCGCAATAAACCTGTGCATAACTGGTAGCTGAAAAGAATTCTGAAACGGTATCTTCCTTTCTTGAGCTTACTCTTGCTTCTGTTAACCACATTCTGTTAAAGACAAAACCACACAGGATGTTGCTCTGACCACACCATCTTGCGAACATATGAAATGAGCAGCATCAGTGATTCAAACAAAAACAGTTCCTAGGTCAGATGCTGCTTGTAGGAAATGAATATTTTTCTTCATATATGCAGGTACAAAGGAAAGAGATCTGTCATGACTAAAAGGAGACTTTCAGCTAGATCAAGGTTAGAGAAAGGCTTGGACAACTCAGGTTTAGATCATTCAGAAAAATGATAGGGTGGGTCACAGCACATGTTTTCATGAATGTTCCTCTCCCAGTCCTCCACACACTTCACTCTCGGTTAGTCACATAGCACGACTCTCCTTCTTAAAAATTTAATTCTGTTGTAAGATGTAGTTTTTAGACAATAATTCCTCTCAAATTCCTAAATCAAGTAACAGTGTTTCAATAGAGGTTGTGTTTCTAGATAGAATAAACACTGTTTTTAAAATCATTCAGTCAGTCTACCTCAATACTCCTTGCAATAACTAAGAAAATATCTCTGTAAGGATTGGTTTTCTTCTGAGAACAATTTTATTCAAGATTTGTAAAGCTAGGAGTGTAACACTTCCTCAGAAATAGCTTGTTTGCATAAGAGTGTTCTTGGACAATCATGTATTAGGATAGGGGGGTCTGATTAACTAGAATAATCTAGAAGCTTACGAAAAAAAAAAGCTTCCCTATTTAAATATAATTACTCATTTAAAACCAGTCTGAGGCAAGACGTGTTGCCTGAGCACTGAACTGTATGACTGTGCCAGCTTTTATTAGACAAGCAGAACTGACTCCTGAGCTACATGCAAGTCTTGAAGCGTCTGCTGATAGTTACTTAGAGCATCAAGGTAGCAACACACAGGCAAATGCCATGTGCTTGTAGCCACCTACCAGACTATGGGAGAAATGATGCAGCAGAGATCACTGGACCAAAACTCCATGCCCAACAATGACACCGCAGTTCAGCTTTGCTCTGAGAACTACGGGTAAACAGTATATCATCATCCTACCTACAAACAAGAGTTTCATCAAATCCTTAGCTGCCAACGTTGTTTCAGGCCTTTCTAAAATTTTCACATATCTGAAAACAAGTGACTCATCAAGTTAAGAAGTCAAACACTCAGGCATGCTCAAATTGCGCACACACACGGATCAACCAGCGTCTGTCTGTCCCGGGACTGAGGTTTTCTCCTCAATTTACAGAAGTACGGAGATAAAGAAGATTCCAACCTTTCTGGAAGATTCCAGTCTTTTCTAAAAATCTGATAGCCAGCCCCTCCAAAAACCTTTATATCTAAGGTCCTGGATGTAAGGATATAAGACCTTTATATCCTGGCCCTCCGAAACCCACTTGACTTTTTCTTCTATTTTTTTCCTTCATCATCTGCTAAAACAGGTTTAAAAGTGTTGACAGAATTCTTTCTGTTTACAGCAACCCAACATAATGATCAATAACTTTTACAGTAAATTGTATTTTATTCCTAATTTAATATGCATGTTCAACAGGAAATCTTACTGTGTTTCTAATATTACATATGCATACAATATCACCTTCACCAAACAAGCACCTTGTGTGTGCCAGATAGACAGAAAACAACAATACAAAAGACTTAATAAGAAATATTTTCAGGAAAAAACAAAAAGGCAAGCAGACAAGTTTTAAAGACAAAGCCCTAAAGAACAATATATTTTACTTGTGAAAATCAGTAGTTAGAGGTCAAACGGGTCTTTGTGAATCTTCTTTTCATACAGGTTTCATACAGGAAACAACACAGTTTCTCTTGAAAGGAACAATCTGCAAATTCATTTAAGTATCACATATCAAAAGAAGAACTACTTGAATCAAAAAAGCATTCTAAAATTGGAAAGAGAGGCAGGGAGGTATATCTTTTGCCCCTGCAAATTAAATTAGGTCATGACAAAACTTTTAGCAAGAATCAATCATAGCTACAGATACAAAGATGAATCACTGATATTAACAGCACTATGCTCATTTTTAACAGACCCAAATGCAAGCTAGTCTAACGCTTTGGGTTTTTCTTCTAGAAGACAGGCAAAGAAAAAAAAAGAAAAAAAAAGAATAAGGTAGTACTACTTTTCAGTTTTAAAGTGTTTCACGCCAAGCTTAAGCTTTCTTTCAAACAAAACAAAACCAAAACAAAGAAACAAAAACTCCTAAGTGCTGCATTCCCATGAAAGTTCAGTACTTCCAGTAAAAAAAATACTTGATTTTGTGGTTTGCATGATTCTGTTATGTTTCATAGAATTCAACAGCCTTCCCCCTTCAACACAATATGAAGTTCTGGTATCTAACTGAAAAGGTCAGGATCAGAAGCAGGAAAATAGGATTAAGAATTAGTTAAGATCTGAAGGACACCATGAACTAGGGTTGCATCTCAATGTTTTGCCACTGGAAATATATCTAATAACAGTATTTATTTGTATTTTTTCTGAATTCTTTCATGGTCCTCATTATGTTACAGGGACACATTTTGTTCCAATCATCACATAACTTACCTTTTCATTATTGTAATATGAAATGCTGTCTCCATCAAACTTGACCCAGCGTTTCTGAAACATTCGTTTACTGTGGATAAAAAATTAATACAATTAAAATGATGACAAATTGCACGCATTTTTAAGAGCACTGGAAATGCAAAATAAAATATGCCAAAGCATAACTTAACTTACTGCTTCTCAGCTTAAATATTCAGAAAACTAAAATAAATATTAGTCCTATTACATCTTTTTGAAAGTAGAATAAATATCAAATATAATAAAAATATCAAATGTGAAAACAGTAAGTGCAACATTAATGGACTTCTTCTATAAATCAGTGTCTTCCACATATTTATGGAGTATTATCCCCTGTCCATGTGCACTACATCACTTTTGAAATAAGGAGAAAACAGCCTTTCAGTAACCTAATTATCCTGCTCCCCAGAATAAACATTGATTTTTACTTACTTCCACACACCTTCTACTTGACCCCTGTAGGCAAAGCTTAACTACATTAACATTCTCATAGGACTCAGGGTCCCCAAGGCTTGGAGAGGGATCCTAGAAACAAAGCCTCACCAGAGATCTCAGACATTTATAGAACAGTAGAGTCATCAGGGCATCACCTTTGATCAGCTTAGTTCACTTACTGAGATGACTTGGTTTGGCCTTTATATGACACTGCGATGGTTTCATTTCTCTGAAATATTCTATTCTTTCAAAAATGAATCATTAATCTGCCCTGATAAACTTACAGTGGAAGTAAAAGTGTTTCTGAAACTTCAGTTATTCCTGACTATATCCATTTTCAAAGTTCTCTAACTCTCTCCCAGAAAGCACAAGAAATACATGGAAACTAATAAGTATAAAGGAGGAGGGTAGAACATTTTTTTCAGAGATGCAGAAAAATCTGGATACAGAGCATACCTTTACAAGATGCATGCACTGTTAAATCTCCAAAAAGGAAAATCAAGTCTAAAATGACTCAACGTATGCCCTTTATCCCAGACCAACTGATTACTGGTAGTCACCCCAAATCATTCAACACGTACAACATAAATATTGATTTTGCATCTATGTTATCTGTTGGAGATCAGCGATTAGAAGAGCATTGTCTCAGTTTGCTGTTAATTCACTCAATAAGGACTTGCTTAAAAATTATTTTCATGAATCTTACATAGTTCACTGTGTTCATTAAACTTGTTGACAGCCTATTAGTTACTGTCTAAATGAAAGTTTCAGTTCTAAAATCCATTAAACAGCCAATTAAGCAAGAACAGGACCCTATTCCAACATCTCTCTTTCCAACATTATTCCCTTTCCTGTTAAATGAGTGCTCTGCTTTAGGATTAGGAGACTGCAGTAGTTTATCAAAACTTTAATTAAATAGCAGCTCCGGGTTAATTAACTTATATTATATGACAATAATAAATCATATTTTTTCTTAAACTGGAAAGGCTAATGTAAAATCTAGTTTCCCTTAAAATGACAAAAAACTTCATATGGTTCAGTGAAAACTGAACTTGGTCGTATGAGAATAAGCTCAATGACTTTAAATGTAGAATGAGTTAACTGAAAAGATAAACTGTAGTTTAAATGACAATTAAATTACAATTTGAAGTAATTTAAGAAAACAGTTTCAAAAGCCATATCTTGCTTCTCTTGACAAGACTCAAAATGGTAGGTATAAATGAGGTGGCTTAATGAAAAAATAACTAAATAATTGAAAACAAGAACAAAAAAATCCACCAACCTCAAACAATTATAAAAAAGAAAAAAACTACAGTTCAGATGGATGAATGAATGGATGAATAATTCATTGTTCTCTTTTCTTTGTTTCTTCATTTAAAGAAGAATTAGTTTTCAGATATATGAGAAATGGCATTATGAGAGAGAGAAGAAATTTTAAAAAATCATTTAGGAAAGCACATTTAATAAGTCCTTTAAATTTAACCAGGGAATCTCAGTGATTCAAAACTAGTTACACTCCAACTATTCTACACACTCTTGCTAAATAATAATTGTATGGTAAACTATCTTTTGGAAACAGTAAATACTGTATCTACTTGATATTG
Source organism: Nothura maculosa (assembly GCA_032353885.1). Classification (NCBI taxonomy): domain Eukaryota; kingdom Metazoa; phylum Chordata; class Aves; order Tinamiformes; family Tinamidae; genus Nothura; species Nothura maculosa. The sequence goes on from JAUBOD010000339.1 coordinate 86,628, forward strand.
TATCTAAGGCCATCTCCTCTTTTCTTAACTCAATTGCTTCTAATAGCACCAGTTTAGCCAGCTGAATCTAGAAATGTATTTTATGGATTCTATCAACTAATGTGCAAAAGTGTGTAAAAAATACAACAGAAATACAACCTTCATAGTTATACAGTAATCATTACAAATACTGTACCCTTGAGGAGATAATTTATCCAGCCATCCAGCTTTAACCTTCTTTGCTGATGGTCCATAAAAACAAGCATATGGTGTTATTGACTCATTTATATTCAAAGCTGGATCTCTGTCAAAAGTCCGAAGATGCATTCCCTCACTGCCCAAGCAATTTGAATCTTCACTGTGGATTTTACTACTGGATATAGCTTTACTTTTCTTTTTCTTTAAAGAAAAAGAATGTTGTTCCACAACAGAATATATAGAATCACTTTCAAGCTCTTCTGGTAGAAGTGGTTTGTTCTCAGGAGACAGAGCTTCACTTCTCACACAGTCCTTTGTTTTCTCTTCCTTGTTACCAATAGAGCTATAAAGAAAAAACATGTATTACTCTTAACATATTGCCATAACGCACAAATAAATAGAAGTAATAATTAGGATTATTTTTCTTGAGATATATTTATTACACTTTACTTTTGCGGTAACCACAGACCAATGCTAAACATGGAATATTTTTTCATTACGACCAAAACGGAATTCCACTTTCTTCAATCATTAGCATCATTAGTAAGGCAATACTTGCTGGTTCCTTTAGAGGCTTGAATACTGCAGAACTTCAAAATTAATTCTCCTTTCTCATAAAATTAGTTTTATTTGTCTTACAAGCTTGGGGCGCTTGTAATTTCTCTCTCCCCCTTTTAATAGGAACCAATACAGACGGAAAATTTAAGGAACCCATGAGCTCATCTGCTCAGACCACTGACCACAGCCACACAGCAGGAGAAGACAATGATTTTATTCATAGTATGGTTGGAAAGAGGCAGAATAAGCAAGTATTCAAGCCCAGTTATCTAGGAGAATGAGGATTCAAACAGAAGAAGTTACAATAATGGCTGTGCCTTTCAGAGGTAGAGATCTCTATGGGATATTGATGAAGATCAATTTCTTCACCCTTAAAATTTTAAGCATTTTTTTAAAAAAATCTCTTATTTAATACCAGCATTCCTCGTGAAAAGCATGCTCTTTACTCATTTCCAGATCCAATTTATCTTCATAATCCAAGAATTCACTTCCATGAAGTTCCTAGAAAATAAAAATGTATTCAAATAAACATTTGTACTGAAAGACCAAATGACGTTAAAAGTACTTCAGATATGTCACACACAAATCCTCCAATTAGCAAAGCTAATTTTCCTTCATTTTAAAATGATATGCATTTTTGAAAGATATTTTAAATCAATACCTTAAGAAATATTATTTCCAATTCTAATAATTGTAAATAATTATATTCGATAAACAATAGCAAAAATATTTGAAGGAATTCAAAAAAACTGCTGCAGAACAAATTAAAGGAAGAAATTCAGTGCATGCAAATATTAGATTTTTTTGGAAGTGTAATGAATATTATTTTAAAACTAAATTTTTTTACGGCCAGTAGTCATGTGCTGAATATATAAAGTATACGCAAACGAGGTACCATTGTTAGTCTGTCTTGTCATTGTTAGTCTGTTAGTCTGTCTAGTATAGATACTAATCTATACTTGTTTTCCAGATTAAACATACAGCCTTCAGAATAAATGAAGGACAAAGTTATGATAAAATTTGAGTTCCTACAGCAAAAACAGTTCCTCAGACATACAAAATATATCTAGCATTTTCTTGTTTCTTCTTCCTCCTCCTCCTGAGGCACAAGGCCTTTTTTTGTTATCAATATTTGTATAGAATTTTGTATCACAAACTACTCAGTGTACAAAATGCTGACATGAACCCCAATAAAGAACATTAAATTTTCCATTTCCTATATTTGAACTGTCAATATTATTTCATTACCAAGCTTCTCAGTCGATATTCATTATTCTTCCTTTAGAAAACCCAGCTAAAATGAACAGCTTCATGTTCCATAATGGAGGCATTTTAATTTATTCATTTAAGCTTTGAAGTATATGTCATGAAGCTGAAGAGTAAAAAACAAAAAGCAAAAAGTAGATAAGCTTTCACAACTATTGCCATTTGTTTTCTGAGAAACAGTACCACATCTTACACTGGAGACATGTATCTTGGCAACATGAAAAGGCAAACAAAAAAAGAGCGTAGCCAAAACCTGAATATGTGTAAGTAGAGCAAAAATTGCAGAAAACACAGGCTGCTGAGAGGGCAATCCTATGGGAACATTCTGGCTTCCTCTGCTAGCCAGATCCTTCAGATCCTTTAAAGCAAAGAGGAAGAAAGAAAAAAAATAAAAAAGGGAAAGAAATTTGCTATGCTGCAGCTCTAAAAAGACAAAAAAAAAGAAAAAGAAAAACAAATTTAAACAAATCAAATGACAAAAGTAACCTGTCTATTGCTTATCAAACGCTTGCACTGATCAGAATCTCACAAGTGGTAGCACTCTTGTCTCTGCAGTAGCCAGAAGTCTAATCTGTAACATGTATCTTTAAATAAAATAAAAAGGTTTAGAATCTCTCATCTTCATATGCTGATGAGGATACAACTGAAGGCTGGTCAGATGAATGAACTCTCCTAGCACACCACTGAAGCAGAGCTCCTCTCCTCCCCCTTGCTCCACAGACCAGGCAAAACTCTCCAATACACCTTCTAGGTCTTGCCTGTCTCCCTAAGCAATCTTCAACATCTGCCCAAGTGGATATAGGGAACTTCCAAACAGTCACCAGGAAAAACATTTCTACTGCTAGCCCCTTTTGAACATGAGAAGTATGCAAAAACTAGTTGTGAGGAGGGAATATTTTTCCCTCTTCACAAAAACACAGATTCTACTCAGATTAAATCCCAAACACATGCCATAAAATTACTCTGTGAGATGCTCACGCTAAATAAAAGACAGAACTCCCATATTCTATCTCCTGGAAGTCACTAAAGTATTATATAAAAATTAGGCAACAGCAGCATTTTTTCTGCAAACACCCTTAAAAAGAGAATTTCTTAAAAGATATATATCATACATACATTCTCTTTGGATATATGTGGTCCTTACATTCAGGAAGCAAATACCCTCAAAAAAGAAATTGGGTATCTAAAACCTAAGTAAATGAAACTGCCTACATTTTTATCTTTGCCTACCAGTTAGCCTTCCTGGTCCCAGCAGCAAATTAAGCCACCTGAGTGGCAAGAGGCACTGCACTTTTCTTGTGGTGCAGAGTACAGGGAATCAGGGCATGGGACAGAAGGACTTGAGGACAGGCATCTCTACTTAAAAAGACATTGTCATAGTCTTTTTTAAAGCTAATGTCACAACCTCTCCCCAGCTTGATCCTTGAAACACACTTTGGCAATATGATTTTATAGCAGGGCCATAAAGGTAAGAGTTCCTTCTTTTAAAGGATTAAGAGTGCTTATTTCAAAGTTTCAAGATTCATATTCTGGCCAGAATCCCCTGTATCACAATGAGGCTCACCTAGATTACTGTTCTCAGTATGCACATCTAATTTAGTTCCACAATCTAGGGTAATAAATAAAGCCAATATTTCATTCTTCAGGCCCGAAATCAACAGGATTCCTTCAGGGAAAAACAAATTCTAACATATTTAAACTGACAATGATAATTTTTTACTCTTTATCATTTGTGCTACTACTTAACCAGTATAAAAATCTGTCTTCTTCAGTTTCTGCTTCTTCCCTCCTTACTGAAGACAAAAACAAGTTTTCTTTATAGCCTTAATTCCCTTTTCCCTCATGCTTACCTCCAGTCTTTAGTGACTCATGACCTGTTTCAACAGGCACTCCCTTATAAAACACTGCCTTTTCTTCTGCACACCACCAGAACAGGAAGAATGTGAGTGGCCAGCTTCTAATCACTTGGAACAAACTTCATCTAGTCAGCTTAACAATTTACTAGACTTTATTATATTATATAAACTATGTTCTCAAATGAAGTTATTCCAAGAAAAATGTGCAGTCACAATACTAAAATCACAGATACAATGTTGCGGCGTTACCGAAACTTGCTTATTTGGTTCTAGGATATTTGATACCTATTAATAAAATACATCCTAGGTCCTTTGTTTATGGCTTTCTTTACAAACTTCCTCTACAGCATTCTAATGGAATTGAACTTAACTGAGTTTTTCAAAATACATGTTATAAATAAAAGTTGGAAAAAAGAAAGATAACATACATAAGTGATAATTCATATCCAAATCAGAGAAAACATGTTGTAAAATACTATGTTAATTGAAATCTCACCACTAGCAGAATTAACAATTCAATTTCAACAGTTAATCTAGTTTAATGGTCCTGTATTTTTGTATTTAGTGTCTTTATAAGGAAAACTGCCAACAAACTTTCTTGGTGTGCCTCATTACCAAATGTCTCAAAAACAAAACAGAATTATACTAAGAAATAACAAGAAGGCTAGAGAAATTTTATGTCATCAAGCTAAATAAAAAAGTTCTATTTTGTATTTTTAAGTCACCTTAATAACTGACACTAGCAAGACATTTTACACAAAGAAAGAAAAAGAATGCACAAAGGATACATCACATTAAAAGAAAAGGAAAAAACAAAAATGCAGATAATCTACATGCTTCTAAACCAAAGCAGCAACAACTGGTTCGGTGCCCTGACAGATCAAAAGCAGGTTTAAAAAACACCACATCTCAGAGATGCCTCATTAGCTACTGCACCTCCCAGTACCCAGCAGGAGTCAAAAGGCTGTCCTCAGGACATCTTGGCATTCATACCTTTCGCTACTGACCACAACAAAAATATTTTGCTCTCCTCCACGAACCCTATATCAAAAGTTATTTACTGGGCATACAAGAAGTTTGGAGATGAATGACAAAAATCCAAAGTCCTGAGAACTTTCCTAAAAGAGCAATTTGAAAGAGCATACAGCCAAAAGCAACTGTGAAATCACCTTAGGTAAGACGTAGGCATCCTATGACAGCAGCACACAATCCTATGTTTGTAACGATGGCCACTCTGGATCTGCAGTTATCACTACAGAGAAAGGCCACTTCGGTCTTTATCAGTCAAGTTGTAATGGTTAACCACCATTTAATCTCACTTAAGAACTTGTCTCTAACTGATAGTTTCACATTACATTGTGCAGCATCCAGCTGCAGGTACAATAAAATCAGATGACTAACTACCTTTTTTTTTTAAGCATAAAATTCCACCTCTTCCTGTTTACTACTAAATAATACAAAGTGCAGCTTACAATTAAGTTGGTAGTCCACAATCCGCATGCTATACCTCTTGTGCATGTACTAGATTAAGATAGAAAAGGTACTGAGAACTGTAAAGAGCAGAGGAGAAAGGAGTTAAGGGCAGTGTATAACATGAAGATTAAAGTGAAGATAGATCATTTACATTCAGGCTTCTCAACTTACTTTAGCACTGTTAGGGTTGTTGCAAAGAAAGGTTTCTCCATATGGAGAGATGACGGGTGGCTTTTCTTCTGTGAAAGTTTCTTAAAATAAACAAAAATAAGAATATGTGTATTTATATACATATTTAAAATATAGCAAATACAAGAATATACACAATATTTTCATATATATTTTTGTCAAAAACCTTTATAAGAAATTTTGTTCTACAGATAAATAAAGCTGAACTTTCCTTCAATGTCATGCAGAAAGGAGACTATGTCCAAAACAATCTCAGGTCTCGTTCAAAGTCTTCACAGGAAGACACAGAATATTTTTATAGACAGTAACTAGGAAGAACTAGAAACAATTTCCCAACAATTCCTAACTGAAATGTAGACACCTTTTTTTTTTCTTTGCTATTATCCCTTACTATTTGCTTAAAATTTACTCTATCTTCTTAAAGGTAAATTATTTGGACAAAACTTGCATCCTGCAACAAGTTTTCAAAAATTTAATTGCAACAGAGTCCTGCATTCCGCCTTAAGAAATTTTTTTGGGGGGAGAGCACGAATTGTTTGTTTGAAGTTAACATGGGTGAGTTTAAAGAAGACCTACTTCTATAGTAAAAAAGGAGTTCTGTTGACAACCGATTGAGCAAGACTTCTAATCTCCTCTGGTAAACTACTAACTTCCTAATATTTCATTGAACTTTGAGACTTGCTAGTAAATTAAATAGCATTCAATATAGAACACTCTCTTTAAATATTTTATTGCAAGGGTAATTCTGTTTAAAAACAACTACACTTAATCTTATAAAGTTACCATACTCTACTTTTAAAAGGTATATTAAATGATTTTTAAATCCTGGATTTTCTAATTTTCATTCCATGAGTTCAAAAAAGCTCATCTCAGTTAAAAAAAAAAAAAAAAAAAAAAAAAGCAGATGTAGTTGAGTGCCTGGCATTACACACATTACTATTTTCAGCCTTTCCAAATTCCTAGTTTTGCTATTAAAAAAAAAGTCAATACTTATTTTAGAAGACTTTTGATCTGAGGTTTCTTTTTGTTCAATATTCAAGATGCAGACGTCAGCACGCTTGACTCACTTTTCTGTGAAATCTGTCTTCCAGTACAAGCTATATTTGAAAGCTCCACATTTCTTCTTTTCTGAAGGGAACTCAAATAAGACAAAATACAAAATGAAAGCATTAGGCGAAATTTCCCAGAAACCAAACAAAAACATCTTAGGCAGATTAACTATTAAAAATGTTGACAAATATAAATAGTCAATTTTAAGTCTGTGAAACACTTCTGATTACAGAGTTACTCAACAACTTGTTTTTCTCCCTTTAGTATAACTAATACCCCTCTGATGTGAACATAAATCTTAGGATTTTTCCCTCTGGTTTTGAATTGGCCTTATGATACACTTAGAAGTCAAGAGTTCTCAGCCCCTATGCTCCACCTTCTCCCACCTTTACTCTCACTTCTCCCACATGCTGATTCATAAGGACTCCGGACTGTTTACAATGCAAGCCAACTTCTAATGTTAAACTCAAAGGGAACCTGGAAATCCAGCAAGCATAGAATTACACTTCCAAAGGGAAAGCAGCAACTCCTAACATTATATTTATTAAAAGCTCTTAGACAATACGAGCAATTTGGAGGTAACAGGTGATAAAAAATTGATGCTCTGAGCCACTATGGGAAAACAAATCCTGAAAAGTACTAAATCCCAGAGGTGATTTGCTTTGCCAGAAAGCTTTCGATCTGAGACATATATGAAATTGCTTTGCAATTGCCTGCGACTAGCATTTCACATTTTGCAGATGAATGTATGTGTATCACCACACACATTACAAAAGTGACAATATAATTACTGTTGTGCTGTCCTCTATGTATTTCAACAATTCCACTCTTCATGGTGTTAAAAATCACAGCTTTATTTTTATTATTGAGTTCTCAGGCTGAAGCACAAACTTTAGCAAACAGGAAGAAATAGATGTGCTTGAGGCAGAATGCTTCTAAGCCATACTTGCTAGTGCAATAATTAGTTCTAGAGCTGTTTTTATCTAAGTTCTGATCTGCCCTTTTAACATGAAGAACTCCTCCATACTTCATTTCCCCTGCTTGAAGTAACAGCAATACAGATCCTTGTCTGTCCTTTAAAATTATTCACTGACTGCTAAATGCTATCCAAAACCCGTAATTCTTTTCTAAAAACATTCACAGATCTCCCATCTCTCAAAGCCAAGGAGATCAATAGCTTTACCAAAATTATCAATATTCCTAATTTCTATTTCCTCAATAGATATATTGACAAATTTTATCCTATTAAGATTAAATATATTCATGGCTTCAAAAATACTGCCCATGAAGAAGTTCCAGCTGAATTATCCTGTTACTGATATTTCTCTGTGATAGAAGGCATACAAGCTCCCATTTTTTATCATTAGCATTTTTAACCATAGAAATGCATAGATGAACCTGCTCCAAATGAATTATCAGTTTAACCTCAGGACAGAAGCTGCACCTTACCAAGTTGCTTGACATGTCAAATGCAACCCAGGTACAATCAATTAAATTTCTCCAAAGTACTTTGGAAAGTCCTGATTTTAGGAAACAAGGAATCAATGTGTCCAGTTGAGCTGGATCACAGCCTACATCCAATAAAATACATGTTTGTTTACTCTCCCAAATTACAATAATAGCTTGCATTTCTTTACATGATTTATATGTTTATATTCATGTGGCTACATCTTAAACTACATTCAAGAATTTTATGTACTTGTGCTAATCCAATTTTAAATAACTAAGTACAAAACATATTTAAAAAAGCAAACATATTTTAACATAGTCTTACAAAGACAGGATACAACTGTTACATTTTTAAGGATATTAGTACCATTAAAATAAGTTAGCTACAGATAAGCAGCTTTCACTTACAGCTTTTTCATTTATGTCTTTCTTATATAAAACAGTGAGTCACTGCATTAGTTTCAGGGTGGAAGGATTTAAAAGTGAGCAATGGTTGTGAGTCAATAATAATACTGATAAATTCACCAGGAACAGAAAAATAATAAATAAAGATCAACATTCTTTTTTATTCACATATTTTTTTAATTTAACTACACATAGGTAGGTATTCCATAATATGTGGTAAGGAATCTTGTTAATAAGCCAACTGTAGTCATTTTTTCAATCAAATCTAAAACCTCTTGGCGAGTTTTGGAAAACAAAGTTCTAACCCATGCCAAGTTGAAATTATCTCAAGGATTAAAAAAATAAAATCAACAGAACAAGCTTATTTTGAATACTGTTTGATATAGAGTATGCACAACAAACAGCACACAGTGCAGGCTAAAATAGCAATCTTTCAACTATGCTAAACTACTGCATAAACTGCATTCTTGGGTTAAAAAGTGTGACAATACTTATTTAAGGGTCAAAAGATTTAAAAAATAAAAATCTTACTGAAAATTCTAGATAAGCATTTCTAAACATTCTAAACATTTTCTAAATTTTAATGCCTCTTCATATTAAAGATCTATAAAGATCTATTTTGCTTTTGGCACGAGAAGTCTGCCAAGCGTCAAGGTGAGGGAGGCACCTCAATGATTTCGATGAGATTATGGCCCTGCTGCCATCGTGGAGGGCGAGGCTCTTGCCCTGCATATGCTCACACAGGAAGCAGCCCGGGCCCCAGCCCCATGCCCTGCGCACAGACAGGATGAAAGGGTGCAATGAGCTGGGCCTGCTGCAGGTGAGAGGCTGGAAGGTGAGAGCTCTGCATGTGCCTGGGTCAAGCTCTTCCAGTCAATGTTTCTACCATCTCCCAAATGAGGTAAGCAGAGAATTCAGAGCAAAGAGTATTTCCAAGCCTTTACTGGCATTCGACTGCAGATTGCCTTAGGTGAATTAATTCTGTTTTCAAAATTACTGAAAATATGTTTTCTCTTCTACCCAGCTCAAGATGTCCCAGCTCACCACACTCTAATGCAAACAGGTCAGACTGCTCCAGCAGGCTGCATTCTCGCAGTTTAGGGGTTCAGAGACAGCTTGCAAAGGTAAACTAATGCAATTATTGGCCATTGGAAAACAAGACAGAGCAACTTCTCTCCCTCAGAAAACTGCTCAAAAGCACACAGAGCAAATAGATGTGGCAGTACTAGCTCAGGCACTCCACTAGACTAGGGATAGAGTCTAAAGAGCAGCAGAAAGAAGTTTCATCGTCAGGATGAACTTCTGCTAAGGCCGAACAGCTTCTTCTCACTTCCTCCCTCTTCTCCCTGCTGCCTTTTCTTCACACAGTATTTTTCAGAATTTGCTTTTGGTTTATTTTTTCTTTCTTTTTAAATGAACACTCAGAGCAATCTTACTACCAAAAACTAGAAATAATGTAAATCTGGGGGATATGGGAAATCTAAATGCATGTGAAGTCTACTGATCAGAAGTTTCATCTGTGTAGACTTCTGGAGAGAATCATGTCTCCCATCTTACAAATCATCAGAGTATTTTCCTCTACAGTGACTGCTGTTCTGTATGGCGCAACTGCAGCACTTTCACCTCAGAGCGGTTGCCAAACACTATACTGCAAAACAGCATTCAAGGCTGAAAATTATCTCTATACTCGTCACCTCTCATTTCTTGCTGCATTCTTCACTACTATAGTGAGGCCAAATATACTTTGAAGAATCACAAAAATCAAAATATTACCAGCCTCTAAAACTCCACAGCATCTTTCAGGCTTGCAGCAAGTTTTTTTGAAGACAAGAGTCAGGAGCACAAATGAGAGACAGCGAAGTAGATGTAATTGCAAGAGGGCAAGCATGTTATTAGTAATAAAACATGACATGGTCATAGCACTGCTACAAGACACAGGGATATCATGAGAAAAGCATTTGCTTGAATAGAATTTTAATGACAAATAGCTGTGTCTGACTAGAAACAAAAGTCAAGTTAGCTTCCCAGTAGATTTCATTAGATTTCTCTTTCCCTAAGGAGAAAGCTTCACACAATATAAGATGGATGAAGCCAGAGTCAGTCAGTAATAGTTAGATGAGAATATGTTTTTCTGTACAATGCTACAGGAAAGATCAGACTTTCCGAAGGTTAAGGATGCTGAAATGTGTGGTTTTTAAGTTTTGTTTTAATCCTCCATCTCAAAAAAAAGAAAGTTAAGCTTCATAGAACCATTTTTGATTAAATTCTCTTTTGAAGTTTGGAGTGAGCCTTGATCTCCCTCAGACAGACTGCTGCTTGTCTTCCAGGATTTCTATACTGTTAGAGCTAGAGCAAAAGGATGAAGGAAAAAGGTCAGAGTCAGCAAATCAAAATGGTGCGTAATGGAATTGGGGACCTGCTCACACACAGATCAATAAGAGTCTGGGGTTTGGAGGATTTACTTCAATGGAAGGGACACTAGAAGTACAGCGTCTGCCCAGCATCAGCTGTTGCTCAAAAGAACTTTCTTTCCACTGCCAGATATTGTTTGAGCACTAGATTCCCATTTCAGTTCAGCAAGAACAGTTTTGCTGTATGAAGTAGGAATAAACACTACACAAAATGTTAATGTAAAGCTGCTCCTCATTAGAAGATCTCAATTTTGAGGTCTGAATTAAGCACAATTGTTTTGGAATTTTAAAAGTACACAAAAGAAACATTTTTAATTTAAGGTACACAAGAATGTCTTAGTGGTTGGACAGAATCTTTGCCTCTCCATTTCTTCAATGAAACAACTACATTACAATATTTTAATACTAAGCTTATTTCAAAGAGCTAGAAGAAGCTTGCAAGAACATTAAAATGCTTAGGAAAACCCTGCATTTCAGGCAAGTATAAACTTGTTAACAACGTTTTTAACTGCTGAGATATGCAGATGAAAAAGCACAAGATAAATACAAAACATTCTCAGACATGTCCCTTCTGGGCATAGCCAGTGGATTAAAAAAGAAATTGGCAAAAAAAGTGCAGCCTAATGATTTGGACAGGACTACATGACCAAGAATTTGCTTATGTATTTGCATAGATTTTTCTTCTCTCAAGAGAGTTACCCAGCATGATGAGTAAAACAGAATAGTCAACATAATCAAAAACATCACAGATAAATTTATGAGCATATTCTGCTAATACAGTCAATAATTTTGGGTCTAAGAACACACGCACTGTCTCTTATTTTTAAGATCAGCCAATACTAGGACCAGCTGAGTTTTACACCAAATCATTCTTCAGCTCTTCATCATCTTTTAAAGGACAAGCTACAGCAGCTACTTTTTATTCATGAGTGTTACTCACTTATTTGTGGATTCAATTTAGCAACTCAATCATTTTGAAGGGAAAAAAAAATCCACACCCACACATGAATGCTTTGAAATAAATTCAAACTCTTCTATGCTATTTATCACAAATAACAAATCCTATTTTCTTAACAATGCTGTACCAAATTATCCTTCTAAAGATTCCTTTCTAAAGATTCTGAAAAACTTCTCTCCAATGCATATAGCCTCTGTAATTTGGCATATGGAACATCTTTTAACTGAGGTGTCTTTTCTTCAGCCTATAAAATTCCAATTAAGTTTTAGTTCTCTTTTTCTTCCCTGCCCTCCACCTCCTTTGACCTGGAATGCCTTAAAAATATTTTTATAATACATGTGTCATGTTATTAGACTAGCAGCAGAAGCCACCACCTCATACTAGCAGCTTGTTGCATTTGCTCTCTGACTAAACATCCAGTTTAGAAAAAAGTCTAAGTCATGATGACAAAACTGCTCAGTTTAAACCCACAGTATAATTTTCTCCTCCATGAAGTACCCTATTCTACTTTAAAGCAATGTAAATAACATTCCACAGCAGTCATGTGCTTTCATGCTAACACTTAATATTCTCACGTAATCATCATGTCATGCCCATGCCTGTAATGATATCAGATAATCCTGTTCCCTGCTACATCCTACAATGCACAAGAGACAAGTTTTCTAAACTTTGCTTCATTAAAAAACTACATTCATAAATATAGTTGTGTAAGACTTCCTAAACATTCTTTACAAATTACATTTAATATTAAACACATTTTCAAGAACAATATCTCTTAAAAGATACAACCTTAAAAGATACTATAATAGAACACAAATATTGATGTTTCTCAATTACAAATGTTGTCTAAATCAAAAATAGATTTTATACTTCAGGCTGAATTCAACAGACCTCTGTTGAAATCATGATTTTGTTTCCTCTCTTGGATCAGAATGTCATGAGATACACTGAGGATAGTGTATAGTTAATACTATTATAATACTATTCCTTCGAAATAGAGGGAATGAACTTTTCTGTTACTTTTCAGTTTTGTTTTTACTAAAAAAAAAAAAACCTAAAATAACCCACAAAACTATTGTTTTCATTTATCCCTATCTAAGACTATACTGATTCATTTTCAAAAGTGCATGATACAATTATGTGTTTAATTTAGGTTATCTTTCAGGATGAAAGATTCCTTTCTTTGAAAATAAGTTCAGAAGCAGATGATGGAAGGGGGTTATAAGGAGACTGTTCTAAAAATCATTTTCCCTTTTTACTCCAGTTGCACTTTTTAACTTGTATTGAAGTTTAATCCTTTTTGGTTAATCTGGCAGCATTCATTCCAGACACAGTCTGCCTGCTGAAAAAAAAAAAAAAAAAAAACCTACAAAAGAGACATAAAACACAGAGACTTGTAATTTTTATGAGAGAAATTTTTCATTTAAAAAAGTTACCTCGATAAAGTTTCAACTTTACTTGAATCTGGGATTTCTGGAACAGGTCGATGCCTTAAAATAAAAGACCGGCTTGTTCTTGGAACCACTTTCGTGCAGCTTTGTGCACAAGAATCATATAAGTCATTGTCTATCATTTCTCCTTTAAACTGAAAGAATGGAGAACTTGGCTCACTGTCAGATAAATTGTCCCCATCTGCAAACATCGGCTGTTTGTTTTCACTGGATTTTGTCTCACATGAATAAGCGAACGAAGGAGGAGGATGGGAAAATGCTGAATGGCCATCCAAGTGCTCATCAGCTTGGTATGCGGCAGCTTCTTCCAGTGATGCATCCGGCTGAGTATTCGTCTCAATACTTCTACTTAGATTGGTAGCTTTTAGTAAGCTGTCTGAATTCTGGTATGAACTAGAAAATTCCAAATCTGTAAAGTTATCATCTTTTCCCTCTGCTAAGTTTTGCTCTGCAAGTTCAAATGTTCCTTTATCAACATAAGTTTTGTTAGCAGGTTGTACTGACAGTGTTGTGGATACTAAACTAGTTTTTGAAGTCCTATCTACATTTGAATTGCTTACTGAGGATTCCTGATCCAAGGACAAACATTGCTTCTCCTCTAATTCTTTCAAGTCTTTGAGTTTTAGATTTTCAGAGAAAATGTTTTTTTCTTGCATTTTTGAAAAAGTGGTGTCCAATTGCTTAAGAATCCTCCTGCGGTGCCCTGTAGGCAACACTCCCATTTGCTGAAGCACACTGTTATTTATTCCCACACAATCTGTCACAATGTTATAGCCATGGTCTTTAAAGTTAGGAAGATACTGTCCCAAGTTAATGTTGACCAAGAATTCTTCAATGCCACTGCCCATGGAAGACATGATGACAGCTTCATTCCGAATATTGCCCCACACAGTCATGTAGGAACACAGTCAGGATGTGAGCACATTCCCTAGCAACAAACTTGCTGTAAATTCGCTGTCCAGTCAGTCAACAGAGAATATCCTCTTCTTCACAAGTAGGCCTCTTCAGTGCATAATGATTTGCAAACCTAGAGGGAAGAAAAAGAGCATTAAGAGGTAGAAATGTACTGGATTTAGCAGTCTACATTCACATTAATCTTACATAAAATTCTGAAAGGCTCTCAATACTTTGCACGGCACGTTTTTTAAATCGCTTGTGTATGAAAATTTCAAGTAGATAAACAGCATAACCTCTCCACCCTTTTGTACTGACCTCTATGAAGAGGAAAGCAAAATCAAAGTCTTAGTACAAGTTACACGTTTTTAAACATCCTAGCAGTTCATGAAGGGTGAACTACTTAAAACACAAACACACACTTTTTATGTGGCACTTGACCATGCAAGGGGAAAAAAGAGAATCTAAGTACAGATCAGGACACAAAAGCTTTGCCCTTAAATAAGAAACTTCAGGCAAAGGTTTCCACTTACTCATCTTATGAGCCTTGTACACTTTTTAGCACAGAAACACTTTTTTTTTTCAACTGGAAAAATAAAACCACCAGCCACAGTACTCTTTGCAAAGCAGAAGCAGTGGCTTTCAGCCACTTTTTTTTCCTTTTCATTTTCTTTTTTTTTTTTCTAAGCACAGAAGCACATTTTGAACCGGAAAAGAAGGAAAACCACTGGCTAAAGCATTCTTTGTGAAGCAGAAGCTGTGGCTTTGAGTCCTATTCAACGAGAGATCCTCATGAACAAGTGAGCTAACCAAAAAAATATTATGCAAAGCTAGAGACCCTTATCAATGTGAGGGGTTTTTTGAGAGGGAAGAAGGAGGCGGGGGGGAAATGAGGCCTTAATCATTTAATTAATCACTGTCAGCAGGCTGTGGAAGTCACCAAAGTAAAACCCTCAGATCAGAACCTTTGGGGAACTGTCACAAGGGAGACTAGGAAATAGGTAACTCGCATTTCAGCTCCATCAAAGGAGCAGTTGCCTTGCACACAAGTAGAGCGAGAGCCACACATAAAGCAAGTTTTGGCCTCCAGACTAGGTATCCTTGAGATTTCAAATGTCCAAAAGATTTTTTTTCCTCATTTCTTTTCCTAACTCTTACACGCTCCAGATCCCATCTATTTCAGCTCTGCTCTTACTGTGCCACAGCCATGTCCAAATTCATGACTTACATAACCAAAAGCAAGTACAAATGCTACTATCCACCTGAAACATCATTCACCTGTGTCTTTAGAGAAGGTTTAAGATCAGCAGCAAACAACATTTTTTTTTTCTCCTCTCTCTTCCTGCATAAAGGGTAATTTGGCCTTAGGGAAACCTGCTGATCAGAGCAGCTGTCCTGGCATGCAGGTACTAGCATGGGAACAGCCTGGGAAAGAAAAAGCAGCTTTGGTAAACTAAACATAAGACTAAACGTAGCAATTTGTAAGAAAAGGAATCATAGGCCCAGAATATATCAATGGCAGAAGGGAGGGATGCTAAGGATTTTTCAGAATATTTCCCCCCCCCCCAAAAAAAAATTAACATATTAAAATGGAAAGTTTGCCCATTTTTTGTATTACATGAGTTATTCTAAGAAAAAAAAAATCATCTCATAAGATTTCCCAATAAATATTGACCAAATTGGTATACAAATAAGGAGTCAGAAATAAATCTCGATGCCTCTCTTTGTACTTGCAGATATATACAATTAAATACAAATTTAAAATCAAGGAACAGTTATTATCACTGCTATCAAAGACTGCCCTTTATTATGATTATGAAATAATCAGTTGGGTTACCAGAAGTTTTTTTTCTTGGATAGTTTTATAAATATCTTTCTTACTCATACATTTTTAAAAGGAAGTAATGAAGAAGAGAGTAAGAGAATGTGGGGAAGAGAAAACCTCTTTACATTTATGCCATAAATATCTGTGAATAAGGAGGCAGGGGGGAGGGAAAAATACTTGAACCAATCTATATCTTCCCGGAAGACATTAAAACATTTACTATAAATGTTCCAGTAGAAATAGTGTTCTTACAAAAAGCCTTTAAATTCCTGCTATTTCTTTAACTTTACTTTTGGAGCTATTTTTCTTCTCAGCTTTGATCTCTACCCACAAATCTGAGAAGAAATGACTTACTATCTTGAACAAGAAGAGCAAACAACTAGAATTTTTGGAGGAGATAAGCCAATCAGATAGTAACCTCTCAAAGTTGAGGTTTGTCATGGAGTTAGCCCTCACTCAGATTCCCAAGGCTTTTTGATATAAACAGACTTGAATTGAGCTATACTGATTAACAGTCACCTTCTGGATTTCACTTTGGGCCTTTCTCAACCTGAGTACTTATCTGAACACTTTTTTTTCTTCCAAAACTTCAGCATTTTATCAAACTTTTCAAGACTCTTTTTTTCAAGAGATAATATTAATAACATTGCCGATCACTCATCCTTGAACCCTGAAAAATCCAAACCTATGTATATATTTGTACCCAAACATATTCTTTAAAGAGAAGAAGTTGCATGCTGGTAAAGGATGTAATACTGATTATTACAGAAATTACTACAAAGTAACAGGCAGGCACCAGAGAAAAAGATTATTTCACATTGAAAAAAAAGTGAAGCATACCTTCACAAAGTACATAACCCCCCAAAATGTTATGATATCAGTTTAAGTGCTTCAAGAATGGAGCTGAAATTGGTTGTTTCAACCAGATCTTTCTTCCCTGGTAGTCCTGGGGTTGAGATTTTTGGTCTGCCACCACTCCCTCCCTTACCTCCCCATTGGGAAGGAGAGTTGTTGCTAGGTTTTGGAAAGTGTCACTCTGCCACACACACCAATCAGTAGTAATCAAAAGGCACTGACAAAAGTGCTATTATTTATTTTTCAATATCTTAAGCATTTTTTCATTCTACAAGCAGTAGCAAAGCTACTAGCTTTGCCAGACCTTATTCTGGAACATATCCAGTCTGATTATTTCAGGAACTCAAGTAGCTGCAGTCTATCAGTAGTGTGGATCCTAACTTGTCTTTACACAAACCGCAGCAGAACACAGCCAATTACTCAGAAGAGAACAAACTCTATATTCTGAACTTGCAAAATGCCATTATTTCTGCGGTGTACTTTATAACAAGATATATAGCCGCATAAGGAAGGAAGAGACTCTTCACTGAGAAGACATTTTGACTGCAAAGTAACAGCGTACTTGAAGCTGAAGCCAAAACCCTCTTTTGTTTCACTAATAACTCACAGCAGAAGCTGTCAATGCATTCACCAAGGCTTCTGAAGCAGTGCTACAGAACTGACTTACATATGCAGCTAGTAAAATGTCACTAAGTTTAAAGTCACACACACGTTTGCAAATCTGAGGAAGGAGTTACACTGACCCCTGCTTTGCTTTGACTTCCTAGAGGAAGACACGAATAGCATGCACTTAAAGGAACCTATACATATTGGCATTACTTCCTATTCCAGGCTAAAAGATAAATACCACTGCTTCCTACATTGCAACCTTTTTATTCTTACTAAAGGTTTAAGTTCAGAAAGGGTATAGAAAGACAGAACTCAAGAAATACCTTATCAATCTGGAAAGGTGTAATTAATACTAACCAAAAGGCAGATTGAATTGTCTCTCCACTGCTTTAATTATGGAGTCATAACAAATACTAACTATATATAACAGGATTATATATACATCTATAATGGATATGATATATACACATTTATGTGTTTACATCGCTTTACATATATATTTGTATTAATAGGACTATTTATAAGTAAGCAATAGTCTGTAAGATTAGTTCATGGAGTTGCATATACTCTTTATCTCAACATCAGTTAGAAGCCAAACAAACAGATTTACCCATATTACTTAGAAAAAAAAAGCAAATAACAAAACAGAAGAGAAAAAAAGGGGAATTTGTTCTTAAGTAAAGCCATTTCTTGCTGCATTATCATAATCTCCAATATAAAACAACCAGACAAAACTGAAACATTCAAAATACTATTTGAAATATTACGGTTACTAAAGAAAAGGCTTTTCTGAAGATACTTGACTATCCTGTTTTATAGAAAGAAGGATAAAATGCTGAAAAGACAATGCAAGAGGGAAAGAAAACCAACATACAAATACGCATGCATAAAAAAAAAAAGAAGAAAAAAAAAAGAAAGAAATTTCAAACTTCCCTACTAAGAAAATATGATTTGGCACAAGATGGATTGCAGATCCCAAGTCTTCCTCAGGATCATCCAGCTTTCTTCCATATAAGACAATATTGCAGACAATTTTCATAATGATATTTTCACATCCTTCCTCCTCTCTTACAGAACAGGCTTAGACAACTAGAAGCAACTAGAACACAGAGGGGAGTAATAATTCTCTTTGTTTTAGAAGGGGTCTGCTCTATCTCAGCTCTTGTGCCATATGACAACAGTGGCACAGTAGGAAAAAAAAAGTTTTTAGGACATTTCTTCACAAAGAAGGTGCATTTAACACTTGAATACATAAACAGTATTGCACTGCATACAAGAACAGTCAAGTAAGATTATTTTTTTCCTTTTAAGATCACAACTGATACTAGCTCACTCAAAAAAAAAAAAAAGTAAATTCTTTCCAAGTACATAGAAATATAGTCACACTTTAAGTGATAAGTTCCATAAATACAAACTCAGGCTTCCTCGCAACTTTTTTATCCACATGCTAAATGAAATCCAAATAGAAATGAACAAAACTACTTAGGTCCAGCCACAGAATGAAATGAAACCTTATAGAGGTAAAACTCATTGTACTTGACTGCACAGGCCATTTAGTAAGATCATAAGTGCTGCAGATAGATCTTTCCAAACTCCTACATAATGTAATGCAAGCAGCATCTCAACCGCATGCTCCAAAAACTCTCAAATGACCTTTTTAAAGCAGTTACTTATGAGGCAAGATTCAGGTAAATACAGAACAAGAAAGCTCATTGTGACTATTTGGATAGAGCCATTTTCCTTCAAAGTGTAATAAAGTTACTAAAAGTAGCTCAGTTTAAGATGTAATTACGGAATAAGCACATCCTCTGTCAAAACGTTTCTCTGCTGCTCTTTTCAGAACACTTGCCCTCTATAGCAGAGTTTGGCCAGCTCCATTACCTCGGAGACAAACCTGACACTGCAAGAAAATCCAGTGGGGCGACCTGCCAAACCGTCCCCGGCCTGCGGAAGTGCTGGAGCTGGCACTGGCTCGGGAAGGGTTCAGCAAGTTGCTGTGGCAACACTTGGGTGCCGAATCGTGCACTTCACCGCTCCTGTCACCGCGGGTATCGGGGGCTCCTGGGCTTTCCCAAAGGGAACTTCATTCCCTGGCGGGCAGAATTCGCAGGGGCACAGCGGCAGTGCCGCACGCAGCTTTACCCTAAGAAGTGCTCTTGCAAAGAAAAGCGCCATAATCAAAACAACTCCTTTGTATGACACTTACAGATCATTAAAACAATTTAAAATGGGGAAGGAAAAATAAAAGAAAAAAGAGGAAGAAAGAGGAAGGCGCACTCATGCCGTTTCGCCTACCTACAAGCTGCTCCTCGCAGAGCGCAGTTCTCCCACTTGGCGCCCGTCCCGGGACCGGCCCGGCTCCGTGTCGCCCTAAACACGCCGCTCACCCCACGAGCCGCCCCGGCCCCGGTCGCTCACCCGCACTAGGCCGGCCCTCCTGCGCCCCCAGCGCGCCGTGTCTCACCGCCGCGGAGAGCAGAGCAGGGCAGAGCAGAGCAGTGCTCGGCGCGCCCGGACTTTCGCCTCCCTCCGCGCTCCTCCTCTCCTCCGTCTGCCCCTGCCCGCGCTTCCTGCTCACGGCTCCACACCCAGCGCCGCGCGGCTCCCCGGCAGGCGGCTCCCCGCAGACCGCGCCCGCGCAGCGCCGC
>JAUBOD010000339.1:106782-152342 GCA_032353885.1 Nothura maculosa
GGGGGCGCGCTCGCCGGGCCGCATATTTGCGAGCGGGCTAGCGAGCGGGGGCAACGTTTTCCCCTCTCCCCTATTGTGCCGCGAGCCCTTGGGCTTTGGCCGGGAGCATCTCTGGTCTGGGTCACTCCAGAGGCAGGGAGCGCCGGCGGCTGGTCAGAGGTGACAGTGCTGCGAGAGCACGTGCTTTGCGTGAGCACTTGCTTAACAAATACATAAATAAATCCGATTGCTAAGCTTTCAGTAAGGCGTGCAACTTCCTCACTCCTACCGACTGCCCTGCTCAAGCTGAAACTACTCATTTGTTATACGAAATGAGAGCAAGTACTTTCATTTACTCAGTGTGTCTGTGTGTGTGAATCTACCTTCCTGTGGAGTTTCTGAATGGAGTTAAATCCCAATGGATAAATGGGAAGTCTGCAACAGTAAAGCAAAGATTTGCTGAGAAGAGGCTAGTAATTAAAGCATTCAACTGGCAGCAGAACAAGATTCTTATCTGTGCTTCAAAGACTACTTGCTGAATGTTAACTACAGCCTTACTAAACAGGGAGGTTGCTGAAAACTGCTGGGTTTTAATGGGGTTTCAGGATCACAATTTTGAATGTAAATAGCACTTTCAGTCTCTGCCTCCCACAGTCTGAGCAATTAGAAGTTGTGAAGTTCAGCACAAAATCAACTCCATTACCATTCGAGGACTTCTGAAAACCCTGCTGCAGTATGCCTGAATACCAGTTAATTCTCCTGGAAAAACAGTTAATTCTACTACCCAAACTCACATTATACAAGCGAATTTGCAGGCAAAGATGTTCTACTCCAGTGCAAGCTTGTGAGTTGGTTCTTTCTAGATGACCTAAGAAAATCATAATGCTTGACTTAATGCTTCTGCTTAGTCTGGCAAGTCCAATACTGATACACCCTAACATTCCCAATGTTTTATAAATGGATCCATGAGCTTCCAAACCAAGTTTCAAATCAAGGTCAAGATTTAAACCTTAAGCCCATTGTCCATTTATCCTTCTAGAATCCTAAAGCATGGTTTACATTCAGGCCTGTTTATTAACATCCTTTTTGAACATCGCCTTTCTGTCTTGTAATCTAACAGCTCACACACTGGCCCCATTTCACCTCTTATCTCCACCCCAACCTACCCTCCTTTCAGAGTTGTAGGAGTGGCAACAAAGGCTGACCTAGAAAAAGACTCTTAAATATAGTACTTTAAAATATTTGAAAGATTCAGGTCTGGTAAACAAGAACGAACCCGATCCCTTTTTAAGTTTGTAAATGATATTTTAAAGTATGCAAATGTCCAGTGAATTAGTAGTTTATACTGGATTGAATTTCCTACATATCCTTAGATACTGTGATTGATTAGCACCCTGAAGATAGCTTGAAAGAGAGCTCTATCAAGAAATTCCTAGGTCTTTCTGTAAAGCTCAGCCTTTGTCTTCCAGTAGATTCTTGTGATTTGGCCATTTAACTAAGCTAGTAGTAGAGATGCAGGATTTTTTTTTCTCTTTTTGTCTTTAAAACAGATGCCAGACTTTCACATAAAGCAAAAGTCTCCTCACTAAAGGAAACTGCCTTCAGCATGTTTAAACTGGTGTGATAAAAGCATTTACCCTCTGAGCATAACATAGCATAACTATCTGCTGCACTGAATCTTGACCAGATTTACACTTACCTACATTTTGACCACAAGATGAGATTTTTTTAAAAAAGATATGGGGGAAGAAAGCAGAAAGTGAAAATAAGCTTCAAGCTCTGCCTCAGTTATGTTTCCATATTTATGTTTGCCTTTATTGACTGTCCAAAAAATTTATCATATATACAAAATCATTTTAAACCATGTCATCTTTTGTTTTTCTCCTTTTCTCTGTGTGTCCATCTTATGCTGTTCTGCTCTGTTAGAAATAAAATAGTACAATTTTTCATCCTATTCTAATAGAACTTTCAACTCTAGTCTATCTACAAGCTTATCAGACCACAGAATGGCAGCTTTCCATTATGATGCTAAATGCAAAATAAATGATTAATTAAAAAACAATATTTCAAAGAGGAAATTACATTCAACTAATTTTGATGCAACTCAGCTGTGATGTAAGCAACAATACTTTTCTAGTGCTTGACAGTGTTTTTGGACTGCTTTGAGTTTTGAAAATCTGCTGACAAGATTGAAAATTGGAGAGATTTTATTATCTGGGAAGATTCCATCTTCCCTTGAGTTTCTATGTTGCTGTTGTGAAAAAAATACTTGGTAATGTTTTCTAAGTGGATGAAGACAAAACTGAAGCTTAGAAATTAAATCTAAGCAGAAGTTGCAAGACTTTTGCTATGTCTCTGAAATATATCAAGGTCAATTACAAGAGGGCCATCAACTTGGAATATACTAAGTTTTGCCTTCCGGATCAGATTTATGATCACATAAAACTTTCAAAATAACACTTTTTTTCCTCTCAATAACTGTTATTGGCATGATTACTTTTAACATTTTCAATTCATAAGAGTAAGTAGGTAAGTCTGTGTTTAATTGAAGATGGAATGTTATCCAGATGTTATCTGGACTGTAGAGGAATCAGCTGTGAATCTACCGCAGACTTCCACACTTCCTCCTGTGTGGTTCTGTCTTAAAAATGAGGTACATATTTCACCCAGTCAGCATAAGACAAGGAGCTGAGAAACCTCAGTCAGAAGAATGAATATACAGTTTGAGAAAACTAGGTGCAATGTTTGCATTTGCTATTATCTGTTTATGTGACCTTGGGATTCACTTCAGCCAGTTATTCTGTACTTTCTAACTCATGTTTTTTGTTTGTTTTTATGTCTCACTCAACACATACATACCTTTTTACAGACATCTATAAGCCAGTTCAACATGTACCAACTTTTTGACATAGTTGTATAACAGCCAATCTGATTTCCAAGAAGCACTATAGCTTCCTATATAGTTTCCCCTATAATATGATTGGCTTGTGTATTTAGTTTATCACTTTATAAACTACTTAATGTTCTCCTTCACAGTTATGACAGCATGACCATTGCAGATTTTGCCATTTTATTTCTTTTAATAGTTGTATAGCTGACTCTGTTGTATTAAAATAACCAAAAAACTGATTATGTAGTCCCCATATGCTGTTTTGATATTGCTATAATTCCTCTGAAACCAATGGCTCAAAGCTGGTGTAACATGGTAATACGCTGTCTACCGATTACTTTTGCAAAATAACATTTTTTATTTCCTTTAGCAATATACGTGATTGAAGAAAGTTTTAAGGAGAGTGAATTTTCTGGCCTATATATTGCATTCGCACTCAGCTGTACTTTCAAATCCTCTGAATTCCAGAAGTTGTTCAAATGTACTAGAATTAATATTTTTTTTTTCTGGGGATAATAGCACAGATATACATCAATAGTAACATTTGCTCTCAATCAATGCTAATATAGTGGTGATAGATGAGTCATAAATATTGAACTTGACCTCATATCCGCTCAAAGATGGCAATTCAAAATATATTCCTGTGCTAATGTGGGGTTTCTGGAAGTTAAGGAAATTCTATCAATTGCCTTTCACCAAAAACTGTACAGTACTTACCAGGACTAATCCCCTCTGTGTCCTGACTCGAAACCAGCATTCAAACCAGTTCATTTCTCAATTTCAAAATATATATTTCAGTTTGCAGAGAATCTGAAAAAAAAAATCTGCATTATTATAAAATTATATCATTGTTTTATTTGAATTTATTGCTTATCGGAAAGTAAAAGTATCTCCTATGTACAAGACACACCTGAGTTCACAAGCCTAAAAATGAAAATAATCAATTTATTCTAGTGAGGAAAGAGGTTGAGGTCTCTTCAGAAGAAAGGCATTTAACCACAAAAAAGTGCAAATTTAAAAATAACTGTCATCAATCTCTTGCTGGTTTAGCTAATGCTTTGGGTTTCACTAGAAAATATCTTCCACTAGAAGAGTGAGGGCCAGCTTCAATACTTCATTCTCAGAGTGCCTGCTTTCAGTGTGGGAGCTCATCTCTGCACTTTTGTCTCTCATTTATATACAGAAGTTTTCTAATTGCTACTGAATATACATGCAGCCACACAATACATATGCAGCAAAGCATATAGTGCAATTCCTTTTCCTTCTTTGCTATTGCTTTTATTTAAAGGACCCTGTTACTGTGGCATAAATCCCTTCCACTTTTCAGAAATCTAATGGAGCATTCTTAAACTTTTTGAAAATAAATTCCTCTTAGGAACTTTTCTGTATACCAAAGTGCTAACTTTTTCCTGTGTTAAACTTCTAAACATTTGATTGAATTGTACTGAACCCCACATAATTAATGTTTTATCTACATAGAACTGTCTTGCTCATATTTTACAGAAACCATATAAGACACATTAAAACACATCATTAGTTTTAAAGGTCATTGCTAATTTCGCAAATTACGGCCACAGCTCAAAATGTATAAACTTCAATATAATTACTCATTTCTCCTAGTAGTGACACATAATTTCTGCTTTCTCTTTTCTTTCCTGCTTTCTCCTACTTCCCCCCTAAAATTACTTCATGATAATTGAATTACATCTTCGTTTCTGATTCTATTAAAGATTGGACACTAACCTATATAAATAACTCTTCAACAGAAAACTCATAATGAAGGTACTCCATCAGACTATGAATTCTTGTGAAGGTACTAGATTAGATTAGAAGATTGAAAAGTATCAGATCTTTGAACATCCCTTTTGCCATACAGTTTCTTTAGCTTTTCAGGTTACTTTTTGAAATACCATATTGAAAAAGAGCCTCAAATGGAAAATGCTCAAAGAAAAGTTTAAATTATCAAGCCATGTGGGAAGTAATACGGCAAGCTGCAAGGGTTAAACTGGCAGCAGACAGCAGTCAGTGAGGACTTCTTTGCTCCTTTTGCTTGATCATTTTACTCTAAAGTGTGTTATATAAAACAGAGTAAACCTCAGTTACTTTAGGTAAACACAGATGGCATCACTCTTCTGCCTACAGTTTTGAATTATTTTGCAATTTAAGAAATATCAATCATCTAAAAGTCTCAGCAGGTAAAAATCTTACTACAATCAAATACTCAGCTTACAAACTTTGAAGAAATTGGTGGCAGCACACCTTTCTAACTCCAGCCAATTATCGATATCTTTTTTACCTGCTTACACTCAGAAAATTTACATCTTCCCTCAAGAATTCCTTTTTTCTAAGAGTATCTCTTAGGGGCAATAAAACTTCATTATTAAACTACCTTACTGAGGACAGTAGCATAGCTGACTCTAGAATACCATCATTAGGAAAAGAATTGCCAGTAAGTGAACAAAATCCTTATATGTTATTTTTCTATAGCCTCTCCCATTCCAAAACTCAATTAAGATTGCAGTACTAAGTGTCACTTCAGTATTGGATAGAAAAGACTATAGCTTTTCTTAAAGATTTAAACACTGTTAAATTAAAACATCAGGCATGTTTAATAACTTCAAAATACTACTGCTTATCACATCAAAAGGCATTTTTCTTTCAAGAATTAGTTTTTCCCAAAGATTTTAATTAGGTCGTTACACAATCTTGTAAAACCAGACAAAGCAGCTGATAGGCTACAGAAATTATAATCTTCTACAGGTAAACAGTTAATTTAAATTCTGACCATAGATTACTGTGTAATCTTGCCCTTTCCTTTTATGATAATTGGAAAGCCAATGTCACGCACAGGCTTCATTCAAGATAATTCAGGTCTGTACACTGTAAGATAAAATGTATCTAACACCAAAAACTTGACTACTTAATGCATACCGGTATGGAATTTGAATTACTTTATACAGCTACTGCAGTACAAAACTTACACCTAGCTTATGAATGGTCATATCCTGGAGGTCTTGGCAGTTCTTGAATAAAGAACAAAATTAAAAGGAAACCAATTTTGAAATAAAGATAGTTCCATTTTAAATTAATGCATTAAAGCATTCCATTGACGTTCTGCAGTGTGCCAAAGTCTAAATGATCACGAAAAGATATGGAGAGAATTGATTAGTACATTTCAGTGTACAGCTATGGAAAGACCACTTTTTGTTCACATCTGTCATCAAAACTCACTTATCTTGTGCCTGAAAGGAATTGTTCATTGTCACAGAAACATCAGTAAAAGGTGATTTGTATTTCTTTCACAAAAGGAAGATATATGCAATGCATATAACACTTCCAGCTATGTTATGACTATCCCCTGTAAAAGAATGTGAATGACAGTATTGTGTATGACTTTGGGTGTTATATATTGTTATTTTTAACTCCTTTTGTATTCTTGTTAGATATGTGGGGCCCACAGTGAAGTTTAGTCCAGGCACAAGCTTTCTTTCCTGCTGTACAGTTACCTTACCTTCAGTTCATGCACACTGATGCATAGGTAAACTGGCTTAACGTCACCTTCTGTGAGAAATGCCCTTTCTAACCATAGCATTATTAATTCCAATGGGATTATGGCTTTCTTCCAAACATCTAGCAGTAGTCACTATAATATGTAACACCCACATGAGCAAATATCAAAACTCTATAGCACTTTCTTTGTTGGCCTTCTTGTGGTGTTATTACATTTTCTCACCTGGCCTTACAATAAAAGAGATAAGAAAAAATAAAACATATTTTCAAATGTACACTGATCAATAAACTCAGCAAAATGCTTTTATTATCACAAACTGAACTTTGTATTATACACAGAGAAAAAAGAGAGAATTTATTGTGTCTGCATCATATAGTTTAATCTCTCTTCTTAGCAGAGCAAAGTCCACTTCCTGTGTTATTGACTGTGCCAGGGTGTTACGGTATTCTGAAAAGAACATGCATATTTTCCACATGCTAATAACTGCACTTACCTGTATACTTTGATCTTTATTTTTATAGATTTTATATTTTGTTCCTCCTGCCTCCAAGGCCACTATGCACAATGGACATCAAAACTTTCCTTCCTAAGGATTTGTAAGTAGTCAGAGAATGTAGTTAAAACTGAAAATAATCCATTACATGAACTGTTTAAAAACAAAAGTAAACATGCAGTCTGCTTTCTGGTTTATTTTATCACATGACACTACTAATGTAGTTTTACTCCAGAGCAGGATCACTCTTCAAAATGGCAAAAAGTAATGGAGATTTAAGATCTGAAAATGAGTACACTGCCCTTTTGTCATTAGTTTTTATGCAAAAAACTAACAACCTGGGAATGGGAAATATATCCTTTGAAAAGGTAATTCTACATCTATCACAACTGTTCCTGCACTTTTATATTTCACGCATAAATGCTTCATAGTTATTTTAATTTTCTTCACACAGAAAATTCAAAGCTATCTACTCTGGTTTAGGGCACTATTTTGGCAACTGTGTTGCAAGATGCCCACACATCTCTTTCCTTGCGAATCTGTTAATGTAACACTAAATAGATGGTCTCTACATGTAATGGTAAACATGATAGTTGAGTCTTCACCTTACCCTTTCAGAGCAGAGACTGACTCTCTTTCCAATAAAGGCTACATTATATGCAGGGATTTTGAGTCTGTGGATCTACAGTGGCCAATTCTATGAGGCTCTTCCGATATAAAAACATTCCCCAAATATCCAAAAACAGGTTTTCTTTGTGTTTTGTAGTAAAAAATGCAAGATCAAACAATATTTTCACCATAAAAGCTGACTTTATGAAAGGAGTAACACTACCTACTTTTAAGTCTGCTTATTCTAGCCTTCTCCACATACTCTTCCTGGATTGTGCGCCACATGTTAAATCAGCTCAGATCACCGGTCTATGATGAATTTAACTTTTAAAAACTAATGATTTAATATAATTGGCTTAAAGTGATTGTGCAACTATTTTAACAGCATTAATATATGCTATATACAAGTATAGCATTAACTATATGTATTAATTATGTGTATAGATATTAAATTGCATGCTAATACCCTTGGTACTAGATTTGCAGTGAAAACATCTATTTTCTTTTGTATATGTAAAAAATGTATGTCACACTCTCTTATTTTCTCCGTAATACTTGAAAATACATATTAATATAGGTACTCTTATATTTGCAGGGAATATATGCTCACATTTCTGTAATATTTCCAAGTGAGACATATTTACAATTTTCTTTATCCTACATGTTTTCTGATTATGTTTTACTCATTTCAGCAACATTTTATTTTACTATCCATAGACATTTCCAGCATGGTCTAGCTAATCCTTTACCTGTACCTACCATGAGGCTAGTCAGGACCATTAGGGCTTATGGGTGCACACCAGCCCCTCACCTCTACTACCAAGTTGGGTGTCTTCAGCAAGAGCTTGGGCCAAGTCTGCTTGTTACCACAGACTTTATAGCTGCCTTGTCTAATACCTGCCAGTATAGTGGAAAACCACACGCTTTAGAGCATAAAGTTATGTACTAAACATCATAAAAAATCTTTAATTCCTTTCATGCTTTTTATCTCTTAAAGTAAGGAGAAATTGAAGAGCTAGTAGCAGCAAAATATCACAAAGATCAAGTCAAAAATATTGCGACTAAAATTAGCATTGTGGAGGGAGCTTATTTTTGTTTACCTGAAACCATGTTTGTAATACACAAACAGCTGAATTTAAAGGCACTCAAATATGTCATCAATTTAAGAATATAAGCTCTTTACTATTGCTGAATATTAAAAAAAACCCTGAGTCAACTTTGAGTAATCACCACTTCATTTTCTTCCACTAGATCTAATGCATAATAATCATGTGTTTAAAATTCAAATACCTCTCCCAATAGCAGTTTTTTAATTTCCTTGAGTAGTTAACTGTTTCAGTAAAATTGTAGCTTACCTGTTCCTGTAAAATTCCTTTACAGAAAACAATATTATTACAGACTACTCGGTACTACATAATTCACAAAAATCATTATTCCATATTTCCTTCAAGTTTGCAGAAAAGACCAATACAAATTTTAATCTTGAAGTTAATTATTGTTTCTGTAAGCACATATAAAAATTCAGAATGTTTCCTTTTTCTCTATTAAATGTATTTAGATAAATGTATTTTTGAAATAACAAATCTCTTTCTGGAGATAGTCATACTGGAGTATGTATGCACAGATAATATGTATTGATGCAAGAAGCTAGATATATAATTACTTGGTTTATCAAAAAGGTTGGCCTATGACAAGGAACCTCAGTATGAATCAATATGTATCATATATTTAAAAAATGCACATGAAAGTATTGCGTTAATAACTTCTAATAAGCTCCACTGCACTCAATGAATCGCATACACTTATAACAAGTCTATGAATATTTCACACAAAAGGTCATTTTTTGAAAATCAGATATTCTTTTGCCTTTATGCAAACTAAAGTCTTTTTTCATAAGTCAACTTTGCAAATAAATTTGCAATTGATTTAGATAATCTGGACAGGAGTGGTCTAAGCAAATCATTAAACTGAACAAGATCCAGAGCTGATGAATCTGTCCATAGCATGACTAGTGAGTACAAAGTCACACAAACTTCTCAGTTTACACCAACTGAAAAGGTGTTGTACATACACGACTACATAGAGTAACTTTTCAGTTGCTGTGACTCCATACTAAATATATAATAATGCATTTTTTGCCTTCTTTTGTTTTATTTTCTCTGCATATCCCCCAAAATTTGTGTGGGAAGATAAGCTTTTTCACCACATACACAAAACTGTATGTTAATCTTCAGAGTTACTTTTTTATTAGGAGTAATTCAGAAATACTATACAGGTCTCTAGTACTGGATAATCAGAGACTGCAAATAAGTTAAAGATTCACAAGTGTTTTTGTGGGACTTTTGTGGGACACTTTATAGCCTTCATTGTTATTTTTAACATTTATATAGTGCTTTGCATTTTCAAAGAACTCTGCTGACACGGTCTTATTAGCCCTCATAATGCCTCATAATGTGAGATTTCAGGCCCCATTCTAACTGCTATTTAGAGATGCATTAATTATATTTATAATGGATGATAAAAAGGAATGTTTATTAGGAAAGCCACTGTACAGACTTCTGTGTAGTACATTGCTTAAAACATGATGTGGTTTTGGTATATGTTATACTTCAGATATAGCTCAGGCCTAAACTCTGCTAATGAGGGTTTTGAGTTTGTGCTTTCCTAGCACAGCTAAATACCAAGCAGTAGCTGCAGAGAACTTAAGTGTTGCTCCACCACCATTTATTTTGCCATTGTGGTGGTGTCATCCCTATGAACCACCACAATGATGCTGCAGTGTAAATTAAGTGAAATTAAAAATTAAATTAGCTCCTTTGTTGTTCTTTATATTTATTTCCTTATTATTTAAACATGCCTAAGAGAGAACTGCAGGTACATTTATTACTAGTAAAATGTAACTATTTTCACAAAATAAATCTTGAGATTTGTCGATTCTTGTATCACTGAGGTCTACATGAATTCAAACACACCATGTGGTGTGTGGGCAGCTTGCACTTGGCCTGCCTGCTTAAGCTTTCTAAATAGCAAAAGAAATAAAGTTGTTAGATATCATGTCAAGGGACTCTAACTATTTAATATTGTCTTGTAAGGAAAAACAACAATTGGCTTGCTTCTTTCTTGTTAGTTATTATGTCATTATGAATTCATTATTGGACTAGATTTCAGAAACCCTGATCATTTGCAGCCACTTGTGTAGTAATGAATTGCTCAGAACTCCTGAGAGTTAAGTCACTGTTACATAAGTAAGTTACATAAGCTTCCTATTTAAGTTCCTAAATATGCAGTGTACATTGGCATTTCTTGGCAATCTTTTTCCTTAGTTACAGGACAGCCACTCCTTTTTGTCACCTAGTAACTTTCTAATAGTCAACATTAACTCAGAGTTTCTGAGCTAGAGCTCGATTTTTCAGTGTGTATGGAATACAATACTTTTGTGTTCCTTATTTAAGCTACAGATAATAAATAGTGTAGCCTGAAACAAATAAAACATCTCGTGGAAGTATTTTAAGTAGAAGGAAAAAAATTATAGTATATTTTTAAAATAAAATGGAGGTAATTGGATGTAATTTCATTCCTGCTGAAGGCAAATCAGGTCAGCTCATGGAAAAGATCTGGAATACAAATTTGCTCATGAGAGACATGCTTCTGAAAAGGGATCTGGATAATGAGGACATCCTGGAGCATGTGCTTAAACTTATCTCTCTAACAAAAGAGCTGAGCAGATCTCTCAGCCAGCAGTTGGAGAACATTGCAGAAGGTCTTCAAGACATTTGCCATTTACTGAGAGCTCTTCAAGACAAACACAGGGAATTGACCTCAAAGCAAGGCAAGTATGGAGGGTTAGTTATAAAGAAAATGTGGTGGATATATCAGATACTAAATTCTTCCTTTTAATGATGCTATGAAACTTTACTTTTCTCCTGTAGTATCTCAATATTTGGTAGTTCTTTAGAATATATTTCAACAATTGTATCACTGTGGAACTATGATTTTGATTCTACCTTTTAACTGATATTTTATATGTATGTACACATAGTAGTCTTCTAATACAATGAATTAAACTGATTTTAAAGTTTTGTTGTGCATATAACAGTCCATTGGCATCTAAAGTAGTTTAGATAGTTAAAACAGAAGCCATTCAGACAGTTTAAATAATAACAAAAGTAGGAAGAAGCCAGCTGCCTCTGGTTTCGCTTCACTGACCAAATATATATACACATCCAAAATACAATTACTGTAGAATTCACCTTAGCATATAGGCAAATATATGAAATTTAATTATCATTTTCCTTCCAAAAATCTTCCTTCAAAAACCTTCCTCTCTCTCTTCCATAATCTAGTCATTAAAGACACTTACATATGGACTACACTGTAGTCCCCAGACTATCTGAGGTGCTATCACACCTCAGAAAAGCATGGAAGGCAAAGTGTTCAGAAATGGCTTTTCTGGTGTTGTTTTGTTTTTTAGCACAAGGGGACATTTATTCCAAGGTTAACACTGTGACAGAATGGGAAATGTGTCTTTATGTCACATTTTTAAGTAGTCTAAAGTTACAAGCAGAGACTTTGTTTGACTTCAAGCCCTTTAGTATTAGAAATACTCACACTGTAGTTAAATTCCATTTTTTTCGAATGAGGCTAGAATATTTTCTAGAAATTTGAATTTAGGAACCCTTAAAGAGCTGTAGGAAATGTTTCCTTATTATTAGAGAACTACAAATAGGGAACTCAAAGGGTAATTCTGGCATTTTGCACTTATGCACATTCATGTAATTCTAATGAGGCCAAGGAAGATTTGCATTAGTGAGACGGGGAAGTGTTCTCTTGCAACTTCTTATGCAAGGCAAGCTGCACAGGCTATGTCACTTCCAGTCTTTTTGTTTCATTTCTCAGCTTTGTTAAACTACTTGGAAGTTCCTCTTCACTCTTTTAAAACTGCCCTGGAAACTATTTTTTTCCATGCCCAATCAGTGAAAAAATATATTAAAAAAATTGTTTGCTTTTCAAATGTAGTCAAAATATAATAAGTGGTTTGGTAGCTTAAGAAAAGGAAAGATCGCAAAGTAATATTTTTGAATGATTTCAACAATAAAACTATTTTATCCTGAAACGTACTCTTTGGACGTTAAACTATGCAGCTGCAAATAGAGGTGAAAGTGAAAGGTCTAAGTCATGTAACACCATACCAACAACAAAGACTAACTTCCACAGGATTTCAGACTTTGCTTCTGCAAAGCAAGGTCTGACAGGATTTCATATAGCAACCAGAAATAACCAAGAAATTCTCCCAGAGAATTGTAATATATCTAACTAATGAAGACACGTTCCCAGTCTTAAAGAGATTGACAGCTTAACTTGCGGATACATCAGAAATTAATACATATTAAATTTCTGGAGATAAAATTTCTGGAAAGATTTTTAAGAGAAGGTGCAAGATAATAAAGGGATCATAAAAGAAATACTTACATTAAAGACAAAACAATATTTGCATGGCAAAGAGTCTGGCTTTTTAGGCATGCTTCTTCATTTGTGTTTTGTATTGAGCCTATGTACAAAAGCTTCACCAGAGAATCTTGTATTAGAAACTTACAGAATTAAGTTTTAGGAAATATAGGTAGTTAAGCTTTAGTTTTCAAGATGTTCCTAAGTTGACCAGGTTATTATTTACCAATTTCCTATTTTAGATTGATTATCATTAAGCTTTTATCTGGTGTCTGATCATTGTAATGGGCTTAGGATCATTAGAATGATTAGGGCTGCCATAGCAGCCAAGTTGTCAGGATGTGGTTACTTAGAAATTTCTTCAGACTGACTAAAAATAAATGCACAAATATTAAATGAAAGCATGCACATGTATTATGTTTCAGATGCATTGCATGGCACTAGGGAGTTAGGTGTAATTCTATTTCCATGTTTACAAAAGGTTTCACATTTTTGTTAACTTTCATAGCAAAATTCAATTGATTACATACTTTTTTTCCCCTCAGAGTGCAATGAAATTATAGATTGTTTGCTGAAAGTGAAGGATTATTTGATAAATACAATCTCATACCTTCAAGAGAGAGAGAATAAACTTTATGCTGCTAACTCCAAACATGATGACAAATCTCAGATCCAGACAGCTGAGAGTGCTTCAAGAGAAATGCACGTGTGCTGTTCTGAAGTCGAAGGAAAAGAGTCTGCACAAATATCTTCTAGTCTCAGTCAGCCATTCAAAATAACTCCTTCTCAGAGTTGGAATAGTAATCAAATCCAGCCAAGTAAAACCAAAGCTGCAGAAAAAGAAACAGTTGCATCATTAACTGAAAATGTATCTGCTCAAGAAAAGTATATTAGCAGAGAAACTCCAGTGAAAAACGAAAATGAAAAAACTTACAGAAGTGGCTCTTTCGCTAAAACATCTCCAGAATTATTTTTTCAAGATGTTCTTGGGGGCAATGGAGTAGACATTCTGTCTGGAACCTCAGAAGATACTCATAGCACTGTCACGAATCTCTCTGAGCAGGAAGAGGTGGCAGTAGACCCCAAACCTTTAAAAAATGTGGAGAATGAAGAATGTGCACTAACAGGGGAAATGGGAGAGAGTGAAACGGGGAAAAAATATGAGATTTGTAGGAATAATCCAAATAACTTTACATCAGTGGTACAAGTATGTGATCTAACTACTGTAAATCCTTCTATGAACGACTCAGAAGACTTTCAAAACTCTAGGCACTGGACAAACAAAGCGTAAGCACATAATCTTCTCTATAGGAATGTATGTAACAGGAATTTCCTATTAGTATACACATAAATAATAATGGGCTCACAAACTCAACATATATGTATCGGAAGCTGCTGCTTAAGCAAAAAATAGCAGTTCACATCCAATATCTGCCATTTGGCCACAAGTAAAGTGGAACTTTCTATTTGAGTGCATACATTTTTATGCCACAAAGACACTGAGACACAGACAAGAAAAAAAATAATTCCCAAATTATTGGGAATCAGTAGAAAAGGACCCCAACCAGGAAATTTTCTAATAATTTCCCAGTTGTTCTGAAAGAAGCTCAACAGAAAAGTTTTCATGACATATCTCTTTGTTCTTAAACACAGGTTACTATCGCTGATCTACACTGTAGAGAAATTATATCAAAATA
The DNA here is from genome assembly GCA_032353885.1 of Nothura maculosa. Lineage (NCBI taxonomy): Eukaryota > Metazoa > Chordata > Aves > Tinamiformes > Tinamidae > Nothura > Nothura maculosa. Next base: position 121,407 of record JAUBOD010000339.1, read on the forward strand.
GCAAAGCATTTAATTAAAAGTACAAGATAAATCACTGCCACCACCCTAGAATGCCAAGAATAATATTTTATGCTTTTTTTCTCCAGATTTCTTGTGGAAGGGAATGATGAGAATCAACACAAAGTAGTTTGTTATATTAAAGCTCCTGCAATTGTTCTAGAGAATCTGATGTGTAAGATAGTCAATGACACTAGTTCATCGGTGGTGGATGATTCTGAGGAGCTGGTCAGCAATGTCATCAGTATTGAATGCTTTGACTGTGAAAAAACAATCCCTTTCCCTATCAACATTGCGATACCATTTGCTTCACACTTCAGAGGAAATTATCGGGACATTTTGGTGAAAGTGACTGATGTGAACTTTCAATCAACTTATTTGATTCCCATCACTCTGGAGAGATACCAAGGAAACCATAAGGTTAGTCATTTATTAATTCAACATTATAAAAACATCATTCCACTTCACCAATAAAGCCTGTGTAAAGTGATCATTAGTAGGTCATCTAACACATTATATGGTGTTAACATGAACTACTTCCTCCTACTACTTCCTTAAGAATTATTTGAAATCTAGTATTTAACAAGGTCTTTTGACTCCACAATACTCATGATGGAGTAGTAGTTTGTGATTTTTGCATATATGTGTAATGTGTTGTATGTAATATGCAAGTGCAAGGTCCTGCATTTGAGGAGGAATAACCTCAGACACCAGTACAGGCTGGAAACTGATCTTCTGGAGAGCAGCCCCGCAGAGAGGGACCTGGGCATCATGGAGGATGACAAGTTGACCTTGACCATGAGGCAGCAGTGTGCCCTGCTGATCAAGATCAGTGATCTGATCAGGGATCTCATCAGTGCATGTAAATTCCTCAAGGGAGGGAGTGAGGAGGATGGGACCAGCCTCTTTTCAGTGACGGCCACTGATAGAACTAGAACTAAAAATGACCACAAACTGAAGCACCAAAAGTTTCTCAGGAAATGAAGGAAAAATTTCTTAACAGGGAGGGTGACAGAACCATGGAACAGGTTGCCAAGAGAGGTTGTGAAGTCTCCTTCTCTGCAGATCTTCAAAACCTGCTTGGGCTCAATCCTGTGCCACATGCTCTAGGTGACCCTGCGTATACAAGGAGGTTGGACTAGATGACCTCTAAGGGTCCCTTCCAACATTAAGGATTCTATGATTTTATATGTAACATTATTTGGTAAATGCAGGAAAATTGTAAGGCAAATTATTTTGCACTTAGATTACAGAGAAGTAACATATTTCTGTGTGTATGAGTCCATATTCCATCTGAAAGGAACACCAGATAGTAATTTTGTGAAGGTGGTTTTTTTTTTTTTTTTTGACTACACAAGTAATCAAACTGGGGCAGATTGATCACTCATCATTAAGTCATTTCATTTTATGCTAAAATATTAATAATACTACATGGTGACTAGAGTAATATCAGATATCAGATAACTGGGTATCTAAGTGGCAATAATATTTCTCTAATTTTCATTTCACAATCTGCATTATAATTAACATTCCACTTTCAAAATGCTAACCCACTACTGAATACAGCTTCCTTTCCCTCCAACGTACACATTATCTTTTTACAGGAAATCTTTGCAGAAGTGAAAATTTACCAACTAGGTGTTTTTTCTGTACTGTCATGCTTAAAGAAAGAAATATTTACCATTCCAAAGGCTGGCCTCTCCCAAAAGCTGAGCATGGATCCTAGAATCTCTTTCTATTACCCTCCTGAAACATTCAGTTCTCCAGCAGTCATGCACCTAAAGGTAAACCTGAAATACACAATATTTGTTCCGCAGCTCTGTGTTATCTGATTATTTTCAAAAACAAGATGACAAAGTGTGTTAGCGTCTTAAAGGACAACCTCTTTCACTATTCAGTCACTATGAAGATTATGCAGCTCCACAACTTGTATCCACAACAAACAGTTTCCTTACAGTTTTGTTAAAACCATAGTGTCCTCTGTAGTCATCATATCTCCAGCTTACCCATCTTTGATATGCTTCAGAAAATGAAACTGTACCCAACAATGACATAAGCTCCAATGTCAATTGCTTGGTGAACTGCTTAAATTAAAGGAACAAATTTTCTCACCTGACTGCCTTCATTCTTAGTGGATAGCACAATGAAGGATTTTAACACTGATTAGTTTTAAGCTGTAATTAATCTCAAAATATGCTCTAATTATATTGTCATTCTCCCCTCCTTCATAAAAATGTTTATTCTGAGGTACTGATATGTATTTCAGAGGCTAAAAATAAGTCTAAAATATAGACGTAAACTTTTTTTAAAAAAACATCAATTTCTCAGGGATGATGAAGGACGTGCAGACAAATTAAAACACTTTGAAACATTTATTCATGCTGGTATGTTGCTAGGGATGTTCCCAATTCTTAGACTTCCCAAAGTCTAATCCAATTTCAAAAAATAAACCCATTTGTTAAAAAAAAAAGACATTTAGAAAAAGTTTTATTCATTTGTGGACTTACTGTACAATTGTATTCTCTACTTAGGTTCAGCCAATTGAGCCATCACTAGTTTCCACACTGAAAGCAAAACATGATACATACCATTCAGTAGTGTCTAGTAGTGCACTCGTTTATGTCCAGCATCCTTCAGGCCAAGCATTTAACAAGGCGGTTACTGTTACTCTGCCCTGTCCTCCAAATCCAGAGAAAAAGAGACGAGATGAGGCAGAACATGTAAGAGCTGTTAGTGCTACAGTCAAGAGTGTTACTACAATGTACCATCCTCGGTAAGCACAGTCTCAAAATCAATTGTGATCAAAACAGCAAAATAAATTAATTTTAGTAGTTGCTGATTAAACATTTTTGTATTTTAAAGTGTACACTTTCCTTAATGTAGTCTGCTATGTTAGAAGCATTAGAAACACAGGAGCAAATCCCCACAATCTCAAGCTAGCTATTCCAGGAAAATCTACATAACATGTTGATTTATAAAAACTGAAGATGCTAATCACAGTATTTCTAACTGAATTCAGGATTATAAACACTTTTTTTAAAATACAGGAAAGTATGTTTAAATATGTTTTTACATACTTAAAACTGATCTTTGCCATTTGTATTTAAACAGAATAGTATTTTATTCCACAAGTAATCTACAACATTACGAGCTACCATGGCAAAATTAAGGTTCTTAATGCAGAATGGCTATTAAGTTTTCATATGAACTTTCATGCATGAACAATACTTTAAGACAACAAATTTACTGCTTCTTACACAGTTTTTAAAATTAGAATTTGTAATATATTATACAAACACAGAGCACGGATAATAGCTATGCCTCACTGCTGTCTTTACAGCATTCAGTGGGTGGTTTGGCTACCTCACACTTTGAATTTCCTGATACATTTCTCCACATTCCATTGGCTATGTGAGTGAAAATTTCTGAAACAAATGATCTAGGCTACGTCAGTTTCGTTGTACACAATCTGAGGTATTTGTTAGAGGGACAGGTGTTTTCAAAGCACATGCTACAAAATTTCTAAAAATTAGACTTTTCAGTGTGTCTGAAGCTAAGCACGGAAAAATGGGGACACCTACAAAAACTCTAAAATTCACTTGTTACCTATCAGTTTAATAAAACTTATCAAACACATACAAGACAGGGGTGAAACTTTTCAGTGGAAAAATGACCAAGGCAGATCCAATATATTTTGACAGCCAACAAAACAAGTATATTGTTCCTATCCCATACAGGGAAAACAAACAAACCAACCAACCAACAAACAAACAAACAAACAAACAGTCTAAAGGTATCACTTTGCTGCTGGCCTTCCATGGCCTTCCAATTCTGCAACCATGGGCAACTGCAAGTTTAGAAAGATGTTGGTTTTCTTGGTGGGGACTAGTTTGGGACAAGAGTCAGCACTTAAGGACTGCTACTTGAGATCTTTAAAGAATTAGCTTATTCCTGTTATAACAAACATTATCTTTTTCAAAATTCCTCTACATGCCAAGATTATAAAAATCTCCAGTAAGGTACAGATGGAGAAGAGAGTCAATGTTCAGGCTTTCTATTTCTGAAAAACTTCTTAATTCATATTTTAAAGAGCTCAAACACACTCTGTTTTTTTTTTAAACTAGACATCTGTCTTCATCACAGACTTCACATTTTGTAAGGCTGCCATGTTTCTATGTGGGAGATTACATCTCTTTTGCTGTACCACAAGCATTTCACCGTATGGTAGTACTCTCATAGTACCTACCAGTACATAATAACCTGTATAAAAGGCATTTTAGGTTTCCTACCAAAGCATATCCATAAAAAGACTGTGTCTTGACTGCTTATTTTGTTATTCAAATCTATAGTTTAAACAAGAAGAGGAGAGGATGTGTATGTAGGAACACATCTGTGTGCTCCTGAAAGAAAATCTTTCAAGTTTCATTCACTAGAGAAAGCTAGCCAGAGCATGTCATGTCATGGTTTCTTGATTCTGAATATGATATCAATGTAACCATCTGATTTCAAGAGAAGCTGCTGTTATTTCCTCTGTTGAAAGAGGTAATGGATAACAGCTATGTCTTACCTTCTCATCTATGTTGTTTTGCAATATATGCTTCAGGAAGAAAAGGCTTTTTTCTCCGTTTCAGATACCTACTTCTATAAAATCTCTAAAACTTGATGTGTCAAAAGCAAACCATAATCAGATTAAAATACATTCATTTTGAAAGGAGATTTTTTTCTCTTATGGAAGAACTCAAAAAAAAAAAACCTGCAAATAATTTTATCACTTACATACTCAAGGTAATTCTGGATGTAGATTTTCTCAAGATGGAAAAAACATCTGGGTACCAGTGGAAAACAGAAGGAAAAGCAGACTTACAAGTATTACTCTTCCTGTAGGATTGCTATAAATTTTCTCTGCAATCTTTTGGCTTTCCAGAGCTTTGACTGCCTCTCTGAGAAAGAATGGGGAGAACCTCAGTGAAACTTTGAAATTATTAGGTCGCAGGAAAAAAGACGAGGAATGGATTGTGTTTGATGATGTAATTATCCAGAATGCACGGAATGGACTTGTATCATTTGAACTAAATGAGCATTTAGAAAGGTAATGTATGAATAATTTAATACAATTATATTGCTAAAATATTTAACTTCAAATGTACTGATTAAGGGGAATTACTAGAGTTAAGAAATCATTCATTGAGCATGCTTAACTTACTAGTATCTCTTTCTTCCAGTTTGAAATATTTATATTATCTAAAGATTTAGATAACCATTTTGATTCGTTACTCATAATTACACAAAATATAAATATGGGTAAATAACATTTCATCTCTAGATCACAGACAACATATCCAACAATTGAGACTAGAAATGCAGAGCTTCATATACAATCTTTACAGGGTGATTTAGATTTCTAATTACATGACTTTTCTTTTGAAATTTCTTTTAATAAATATTCTCTTACTTTAATTTAAAATTCATATATATTGGAATTCATATATATAGAAAGAGCCAACTCATTCTACATCATAGAAGCAAGCAAATTATCATATTTCATGTGATGGAAACAAGGTGATGGAACAAAAATGAAAAGAAGATGTTCAAGGCTGAGCTATTATTTTACTTGATAAACTGTTAGCAGTTGATAAAATGTTTTACCATATTGATATCTGTTTTCTCTTTTTCATACAGCTTTGTTGTCATTCGCATTTCTTTCCATTTGGAAAACACGTGTCTTCTCCTCTTTGCTCAGGCTTTGGAAGAAGCCATCTGTAGCACAATGACTAATGTGGTACTGTATCGGAACAGAGAAAATCCATATAAAATAGTAGTTGTGCTATCTGCATCAAAAGAATTGTCCTGGGAACTTCAAAATCTCCATGAGGAGGGCTACTTTGGTCCCCCAGAACCAACAAAGCCGTTTCCACTAAGAGAAGGAGAACAGATTCATTTTAGATTTAGTGGTAATATATTTGCTTCAGGTAAGGCAATTATTTATGCTATTAAATGAACATTACCACTTACCTGATTTGTTCTCAGAGCAGCTCTGAAACAACATATGTGACTATCAATACATTGATATTACTTGCACAACATTCAGTTATTTCAGTGTTTTATTTCTTGTAAATAATAGATATTTGGAACCCCACAGAAAACAGCTCTATTTTAACTGTAAAATAAAACATACTAGATTAAAAAAAAAAATCTGAACAAACTGCTCTAGCTGACTAAGCTTTGAGAACAAAGGTTAGACTAGGCATTCTTCAGCGGTCCCTGCTACCCTGAACCATTCTATGATACTGTGAAACTGGATCCCTCAAAATCAATGGATGTTTATGTTTTATTTCAAAAGGCCAGGATTCTCTCAGTCACTTTTCAATTTATAGAGCACGTGACAAGGATTAAATAGATTTCAAACAAAAAGAAACTTTGTGCTATTTTATCAGTTAAATTCAGTTAGAGCAAGTAAGGTTTAACACTGAAATCCATGGCAAAATAGTGCTTTTGTGAGTTGTACTCAGACAGAGATGATAAAAGAGAATTCTTACATATCTTTAACAGTCAGGAAATTCCATTAACTAGGTGTCATTATTCAGTTTTTGTTTATCTGAAAAAGAGATAATAAGCCTCAAGGAAATGCCTCTCCAAACCTACCAACCACCTATCAACATGTATTGGCCCCGGTTGTCACTTTCCTCCACCCAAAGACTTTCACTAATACAAACTCTTCCAGTGGGAATTCCAGTTAGACTTGACAGTACCTTAATGTGCAAAAAGAAGCCATTCTAGAAGACAAGAAGCCAGTTTTAGAGATAGATATCAGTCCTCACTAACCTGAAAACAGATGCTCCTAATTTCATTTTCAACATTTTTCTTTTTTTTCCATCTGTGGTATGCATTTATTAATTTTATCTTCTTCCTTGTTTTTTACTTTTGGAATTGCAGCACAGCTTTCACTTCTTGCTTCCTACGCTTAACCTTAGGTTTAAGACAGCTTGCTGTGACATTAGGCTACTGAAGTAGCCTAATGGCAAGCTCCAAATATTTAAGTACTAACAACAATGAAGAGCAACAACCTATTATGTAACTAGTTCTATTTCATTCATATTAACTAATCATTTTAGAGGCCATAAAAAAAACACAGTGTAAGAAATGCTTCTTTTTGTATGAACTGCAGAGAATGGAAAAGAGTTTGGAAAAACCCACAGGCTTATTTTTCATTCACAAAGAAAGCCCAGGTTGGAGCTCCAAATCAAAGAAGTGGATGAATTTGGTAATTACAGCTCACCTCATTACAAAGGAACAGTAGTGTTTTATAAAATTACCAAAGAGAGGATAGCCAAGGAATGGGAACAGGACCTGCTGTATGACTATCAACACCAGTCTCCACTGTGCAAATTAGCACTAACACTACCAAAGGTGAGTTTCTTGGGTTTTCTCTGCTTTCCCTTGCCGTGTACACATTAAACCAAAGGGGAGTGTATGTTTTTTTGCATGCCAGATATACACAGAGGTGTTTGATGGAGCAATCCCGATCTATCAGAGATGTACAAACACATTTCACATCTCTCTTGGTGAGTGGAGGGTTGCCACATCCAAATACCTGCCACAGACAAGAGATGTACTCAGCAAGCAGAAAGGCTTCACCCATCTGCTGCCCTAGCATGTGGTGGTGTCAAGAAATCAGTGCAAATTTCAGTAAATATTTCTTGTATCCTTGTTTGGCAGTACAGAATGGCAAATTGTAAGAGCATTAAATAGTTTGTCCTCCTATACTGACAACTGTATCACCAATGACTTTTCATTTAATCTTAGTAAAGCAGCCCTGTGGGCAGTTGACTGCTGCTCTGGTGAAAGCTATTCCTACATAAATTAACCTTTAATATCCCTTAATTCATTCCTTGAATGAAATTTGATTATAATTTTTCCAAGGGCCTATGTATGACCCAAAATGATGCCACTAGACTATTGATATCAAATCTTTATAAAATTTAGTCTCCATGTATGCACAGTAACATCTGCTCTAAGTCCCTTATGAGGTGTAGTGATATTCCTTTCATTTTGTAATTTACTTTTAAGTTGTCACTTTTTGGACTTTTAAATGTTGGTCTTTGTTGGACTTTTACATTTGTGACTACTTGCTACTAAATTTAAGACCAGCTACGCTCTTTCTCAGTGTGGCTGAGAACTTGAAGTCTGGTCAGACTGCACGTAAGCATATATAATATATGTGAGTATATAGTCATAACCCGCCAGCTTATTTACATAAAGGGAAGGAAGCAGAGGAACAGTGTAACATGATCATTGCTGCTAAGCTTTAACTAATTAGTAAAAAGAAATCAAACCACAAGAACAGTGATAACCTTTGGGGATATTTTCTCTTAATCTATTTGTGAGCAGCGGGTTTACTTCCAGCTGAAACAGATGAACAGAGCAAAGCCAAGATGGACCAAGATAGTGTGGGTAAAGACATTTAAAGTAGTAAACTCATGAAGGGTTCTGGTTTCTGTGACAAGTCCTGGGAAGGTGCTGAAAATAAAGTAGAAGTGAGGATGTTGAGAACAGCACCCTCAAGTAGTTTTCTGGGACTGCAATCTGGCACACTTCAGAGTGAAGCCCAGCACAAACTGGGTTTCCTGGCCAGCAGGAGGAAGGGATGGCTGTAAATAGCTTTGTCACCCAGCTCCCTTTCTCTTGGGTGGCCCCAAGATGTGGGGGAGACCTATGGGGAAGGGACAAGGGGGATGGGAGAATTGTGATACAGGACTTGCCACTCACCAAAAGTACTAGTATCACACACAACTTTTAACACTATTCCTGTACAATGTTTTGGCTTTTAAACTCCAGAATCGGAAAACATATATTTATTCCACGAGTAAGAGTAAAAATGACCAAATTTATCCTGTTTCTTTTATTTGTACTCATGAAACACAGAGATTGTGCTGACACTACAAAATTATTCAGACTACTGTCTGCAAAGAATCACTTAAGAATATTATTATACCAAGTGACTTGGTATACAAAATGAAATAGTTAATTTAGATGTCAATATGTGTTTTGTTGGGATATAGGGCCATATCTAAATACACACCATTAGGCTCTGATCTATCTATTACTACTCAGAAGAGAAATCTTTGATCATTATATTCTTTGAAAACTTGCAGCAAGCATTCAGCAGCAATCTTAAAGGTGAACAGAATGTTCAAATATTATTAGAGGGAATAAAACCCCACAATTATGAGAAATGTCTATGAAGCATCCACATCAGCTGCACTCCACAGTTCTCATCACAGAACTCGAGAGGTTTTGGTAGAAGGAAAAAAGAAAGATCTTCAAAAGCAAGGAATAAGTCCATGTAGAAACGCAATAAATTGATGAAGACTCTTCAGACAGTTTTACTGGAAGTGAAAATACACTTACGACTGATATGGAAAGCATGAATAAAGAATGATTTTTATCTCCTTTCACATGATACAGCAGTAGACAACATCATTATATTAGTAGGTGGCAAGTTTAAACAATAATATAAAAGGGTATAGTTTTTACATACCAAAATTAATCAAATTATTAACTCACTTCCCCAAATTATTGAGGAAGCTAAAACTATTTGAGCTTGAAAAAGAATTGACTGGAGTAGAGACAGACCATGTATTAAAAGTAATGATCCAGTTGCAATTGAATGCTAGGGTAAGGAAATTATAATTACCCACCATATCCTGCTACTTGCTCTAAAACTATTAACAGTGAAGACGACACTGCCAGTAAAACTGACACAAACACTGCATCCTGTGCTTACTATCCATGGTCTGATCATAGATCTTATTTAATTAGATATATAGATCTCCATATTTTGCTGGGCTTCCAAATGAATGAAGGAAATCAACAGAAGTAGCTAAAAAATGGATGAGTAAACACAAGGAGAAATTTAATATACTACTTACACATGAAAACTTTGACCAACTATTTGTCATATGCAACTACTATTTACCACTTCAGTGGAGCAGAAGTCCCCTGTTAATACTCATATAAGCTGAGGATGTCACTGTAATTAGTCATACCCTGATGCTATTTTACACTGATGAAGCACAGAGAACTATCTTACATTTGTGTTTGTAGAGTAGAATTTTTCTAGCAATAAGACATTTGCATCGCTGTGTTGCTGTGTGTAACTCCTACTTAACTTTGGTGCTATTAGGGCATTAAGAATAGATATTGCTGTGATGATGACAGATGCATGCCAGCCCCATTTTGCTAGTTTCTATCGCACATATTCTATTGTAGTACAGCAAGGAAGCTGCCACACATCTCATGAGTACATTAAAACATAATGCACACTGTTCATCTGTCCTGCTGCTAATAGTGTATGATTTTGAGCACTGCTCTTACTTTGATACTATTACTTTGATGCTTATGGGATGCCAGTTGTCACAGTAAGGCGCTCCCTTAACATGTTAATTGAATCTTTAAGGGGTGGCATTGCTGAGTGACTTCTCACTTGCTCCCAACATGTAATTGCCTTTGGAGGTTTGAGAATAAAATCCCTTAATAGCAGCACACACAGGACCAAAAAAGACTCTTTACATTTCTATTATGTTTCTGTTTTCATAAGCATCTTAAATTCAGTTTAAATATGCTAATGAATTAATTTTAATACATAAGATCAAAGAAAATCCTCCATGCTGCCAGAGGCAACAGATATTTTCTCAAAATGAAAGTATTTTTTAAGGTGGGGGATGTTTTCCTTTACATAGATAAGAAAAATAGAAGCATCTAGAGTGCCCAGTTTCACTTGTGAGAAAGACAAATGCAATTTAAGACAATTGACTCATAACCCCTCTGACTATATATTTACTGCCATTTTCTGTAAAATTCACATCTAAATCTCCCTTGGATTGTGAAGATAAGACAGTTACTCTATACATTCATGATAAGACATGTTTCTATATATGTTCCCACTTTAACCAGTGTCTTACAAATACATTTCTGATAGTGGTCGGAACAGTGGTGGCTTACTTTGAATGAAACCTTTCACATCACTTTTTAATTTAAACAGGCTGCAGTTGCAAAGAGGTAACACTAATAATTTCTGTTCATGAAGCTGTTTTTTCCTTAGTATTTAAAAACATTGATTGTCCAAACTTGTTATTTTGAACACAGGGAAAATCTAGTGGATCAGATTCTGATGTTAAGCAGATCAGGAATACTTCTATCAATTTCAAAATGGTGTATGGATGTAAAATTAGTATAGAGAGTTCAAAAAGCTGATTTCTCCTTTTTTTCCATCTGTCTTGTTTGATATTCTAGTAGAATCCTGTCATGTCTGAGAGATCTATTTAAGAAAGCACTTGAGCTTTTCAAAAACACTGATGGAAATTATAGAGCTTTGCAAAAAAGGTATTATTATAATGCATAGAAGCATTATCAAATTACTAATCTGCTGAAGTTTTATGTCTAATGACTGTCTGACAGAAAAATAGCATGTGATCTTCTGCATTAGAAAGGCAGTTTCTTACCTAATTGAAAGGCCTTTCAGACTAGAAAACTACTTTGTCCCAGTATTTTACTTGCACTGTCAACCAGAAAAATGAAACCACATACCAAAGCAACTGAACTGTAGGTGAATTTAGCTCTTCACCACAGATATTTAAACATTTCATGTCTTAGATCTAAATACAACTATTACATTATTTCTAGACAGTACTCATTTTCCATTCTTAACTTTTTAGAACTATTTTAACACTAAGCAGTGTAAAGTAGATCAGATTAAAGTCAATCCATGGGTAATTGAATTCATCTACAGGAACTTTGAAGATCTCATAAAGAGCTTTGAGGTGGCAAATTCACACTAATGAATGAAAATAAGTTTAAAAATAAATACATAATTAAACAAAGAACAAGAAAGCACTCCAGAGTTTTGGAAGAAAAGCAATGCCCCCTTTTGGAAAATCCTTTTATTCCCTTTGCTTTGAGGCTTGTAAAATTATTTAAGATAAGCTCAGCCTGGTCTATGGCTCAGTATACCCAAAAGGAACAGTCAAATCATGCTATTAATTTGGAAATAGAGAAAGGAAGCTCAACATGTGAATATGGAGCAAATCTCACAGGAAACTTGTGCATATACAACCAGCTAGCATGGCCGAAACGGTGACAACAAAGTACCTTTATCATGGGCACTGAAAAGGGGCAACTCAAGCTCTGAACCAAAAAAGACCTAAACTTCACTTGAGACAAATTGATCTCTTGCTGTGCCCACTGCTTAGATAACTGCTTGTTCTGCATGGAGTAGAAAGCAAAAGTAAGAGGAATCACAAGATTCCTCTTTCTCAGTCACAGAGAAAAAGAACCATTTATTTTTTCCCTCAGAGGAAGAGAGAAGGAAAACTGCAATTCCTAATGAAATTGTGTTTGGGCAATGACTTTTAGTGATTTAAAATTAGAAGTTGAGACATGTAAAATGAGTAACTACAGCTACAAACACAGTATGATTTATATATCTCTTTATAGATAAACGCCATTACTACTGTCCTTGAAACAATACTGTACGCTATACTATCTTACAGTATAGTTAGTACACAGGCTCAATGCAAAATTTAAAATCAGAATCCATTTTGTGTATGAAGCTTCCATATAGATTTTCTATACATTTGTTTTCTATATAGCAATCATGGAATAATGCTACTGAACAAATATTTATAAAAAGGCATAATTCAATCCTTGTAATAGGATGCAATAAACATTCAGTTGGTCCAAACAGATGCAGTTTCATTATTTTAATAGCTAGATATTGATTCATAGTAGGTTAGGATGTGGACTAGTTTCCAATAATGCCACAAGGCCTCTATGTAGGTAGGCTAGTGATTTACTGCCATCCTCCATCCTTGTCTCACTCTGTCCTTTCTCTTCCCTCAACATATTGTCTTTGGTAGCCAGAAAAGTTGATCACGCGTCCAAAAAGCACAAAAAGAATTTCTTCTGATTCATCAGGTAAGAAGACTTACCTAATATATTAACATTAGTATAAATAAAAGTTGTTATAGCTTTTTTTTAATGCTAGGAGCTATTTTAATTCTGACATTTTAAAATGCCATATTCAGGGGAAAAAAAAAGTAGTTAAGATATTAAAAGACAATCAAAGCCAGAAACAATCTGGTTACCAGGAAACAAAAGCTCCTGTAAGATAACATTGTGGTGTGTGTTAGAACAGTACATTACATTTGGGATAATAAGATTCAATTTTTACTGCAAACTTATTGATGTATCAATTATAGGAAAAGCATGAGGTTTATTTTATTGCCAGCTTTCTCCATGAAGTCCCAGAAATTATAGCTTATTGCTCAAGTTGTTATCGACTAGCACCACTTCTTGTTTCAATACAATCACCAAAAATTACATTACATATAAGAAGTGATGATGTTTCATATCTACTTTCACTGCACTCAAAAACAAACCAGGATCTAGTTCACCCACTCAGCCTCAAGATTTAGAAAGCTCTCCAAATGAAAGATTTACACAGTAGAAAACTTAAGATTCTATTTTACATTTTTTTTGCCCAGCAGAAGCCCTATGGGACAACTTGCTGTACTGGCTTGCAGAAGAGCTTGCAGAAGATAACACTCCACTACTCGCTTTGCACTTACCTGTTAGGAGGAGTACACTTCAGCTTGTCAGGCTGAAGTGCCCTGATAATTTAACACACCAGATCTACGAGCTTCTTTGCTACTGGAACAGGTCCCTTCCAATGTCAGCTAATAAACAGCAGCTCCTGTCACGCTACTTGCGGAGGAGTGGCCGGAGGGATCTTTCAGAGGAACTGTGCTTCAGGTGGGAAAACAAACCCTTCCCTGGGCAGAATCCCTGACAACTAATAGCCCCATTCCTCTTTGTTTCTCTTAGAGCTGTGAGAATATTTCCATGATCTCTCTTGATGAACTGTTTCTTTTATTTGTAACTTTGCAACTTTTGCACTTCAGGCAAATTTACAAGTAATTTCCTTGCTTGCTACAAGTGGATATTTCTTCTATGGAAAAGAAGCTGTACTGAAAACACATGTATGAAGAACTAGAGGCTGGTTTGAAGAGTCTTCCAAGGATTCTAATTATTTGCACATATCATACTCAATTGACAGAGGGCTATTAGTACATATTTTAGAAACTAAGAATTATTCACTACATTTCATCAAAATCATAGGAATCACTCCCTGATATATTGATCTCCACTAAAAATCTCTACCATATTCTTCTGAAGAGAATGTAACAGATCATTATAATACAGATAGGGAGAATTTTATCTCACTTTCAGGTTTTTGATAATTAATCCTAATTTCTGTACTTTCGGTGAACATTTTTATTTTTATGAACGTCATGACAGATTTTAGTGTTATCACAACAAACATCTAATGCACTTCTAGAAATTACCAAATTTAGTGCTTCACTATTATCTATCCTACTTGTTTTTATTTCAGATAAAAAACAAGTTTGGAAAATTGAATAATTTTCCTGTATACTTAAAAAAAATCTTTCTTTGTAATGTTATGTTATTGATTGCATTGAGCTCTTGAATTGAAGTGACAGATAATAAGACAAGTGAATTTGCACCACTCATTAGCATGTGTTTTAATCTACTACCTTGTTTACCTTCAAAATACTAAGTAAGATTGATTTTTAAAATTCATAATAATAATAGAGTTGATTTTTTGTTACTATGTTTTCACTTAGTATTGCAATCCAACTTACGTAATACACCACAAGTTCCTCCTAAAGCTTCACTCTGACATTTCTCTTAAGAACAGAAAATGGTCGGCAAGTCCCAGTGAATCATCATTCAGGGAGATGATGGCTGTTTGGTATTTACACATGCAAATACCAGCTTGTGCTTACACAGCTGGTCACCTCTGTGCAGTTCTCCTAATGCTCCAGCTATATTCATGTAGATATAGCTATTTCATCAAGTTTAGGCCACTTGTGCATCCTTATTTTATTAATTTTTCTCCTGGATTCAAAGCAGCAATTCTCTGCCTCTGCCTCACCCACCACTCTAATTGTATTTTAGATTTTGATAATCTAAACATCAATCATACTTAGATTATTTAGAATTTCTAAATATCTTGCTGACAAATCTTGTGATCTATATTTTAAATCTGCAGTTTTTATTTTCAGGGATCATAACTGCAAAATCACTATTATACATGAGAAAATCACATTGCAGTGGAACACTATCCATACAACGTTCAATCTACTCAGTAATGTCTCATCCTTTAGGATTATCATTTTTAACTGTATGAACAAGTACATGAAGAATTTCACCCCTTTATTGTAACATAATAATTCCTTCATTTTTTATTAAAAATAAATAAATATAATCTATCTTATTCTAAAAGGTGTGAGTGTATTTAAAGAAGAAAATATTATTACAGTCTTCATAATGCACTCAATGCAATAAATGCTCTCATCAGCTCCTTTGTCATCAATACATTCTATTTACGAATATTCTTCTACAGGCCCAGCAGATACACATATGCATGCACACACAAATAAATATTCTGACAGTACCTGCCATATCTATGCATACAGTATGGTCATACTTCAAGGCAGGATGCTAATACCAATAATACTGGAAATAGTGCAACAAGCAACATTTCATTTTGCCATCTAAATTAAATTCTGATACCACTTCTAGCAGTCTGCCACAAGATGTCCTCTGCAGCTAACAAAAATCCAACAACTTGCTGGAAAATACATGAATAAAACTTCATTAAAAACTAGAACTCATCTGTAAAGATCCAATCACACCACTACTATTCCTTCCCCATTTTCATTCACATACCGACAGAACTGACTATGGAGAGGTGTGACCATCTGCTAGGCGCCAAAAAGGTTGAGGTGTAAAGTGGAGCATGAGTTCCCAGGCAGAAACTTGGCAAAATGATACTAAATTTGCTCGTGCAAGGAGCTCCTTTCCCTCAGCAATGGGTTGGGTGGTGTGCTTTTCCTCTCATCTTGGCCTAGGCAGCCTAACCTCACCTGTTTCAGCTCCTGTAAGAGCACATGTGGCACTGGGAACTGAGCACACACTTTCTCAGTTCACAAAAACATAACACACCTCCCAAGAGACTTTTAGAATTACAAACAAGTCTTTACCTTAAGTTGTGGCTCCCTTTAACCAAAATGCTTCCAATATTATATATAAACACAAGACCTGCAAATCAAGTATGTTTATGCTTGTCCACTTTTCTGATTTGTTTGGCTGTTGTCCCCAGATGCCGTCTCCTTTCCCAGGCCTCCCTTCCCTCTGAGCCTTCTGGCAAGGGAAGGAGGAGGGAATATGAGGGTTTTGCTCTCATGTGAGGCCACATAAACATGTCTTTTTAGTCAGATGCACTTTTTATTGGAATTTTTCCATGAGAGAATTAGGGAATTCTTCCCCTTCAAAAGTCCCCTCAAAATAGCCTGTACAAATCTCCAAACAAAACAGGTCCTGCAATGTCATTATTCTCTTGCATAGAAGACTATATTTAAAACATAGCATCGATTATATCCCAAGATGTAGTCCTTTATGAGTGAAGTGTATTAAAGAATATTAAAATTAAACTTGCAGAACCTGAATAGACTTTATAGAGAAGGGAAGAGCACCTACGATGGTAACACATAGATCCCCAGTGTAACAGAAAGAACAATGTCTCATTCACTGCAAGCAGCAAATCCAAGTCACGGGCTTGCATGACTAAACTACTGCTGTGGAAATCCCATTTTTCATCTACATCAAATCTGTCATTTATTTTTTATTCAATCACATACTATCTTGTAAAGGAAAGACCCTCTCAGTGAGGTCCAGGCTTACTGAACTGAAACCGAAATGCAGTAAGAGGAGGCAGTCTCTAAGGGCAAAACTGACTCTTTGCTCTGGGTTTATATCAACTGTGACACAATTTGCAGGACTAACAGCAAAATGGGAGCTTTGTTTTTTTTAGAACCAACGTAGTTTCTATCCCTAAAAAAAGGTGATGCTGCAGTTCTCTGTTACGCAGCAAAGGCATCTGAACAGGAAAGGAGCTTAGCTAGAAAGCAACTTACTCATAAAGAAACCGCCTACACAGTTATAATTTGACTGACTGAAGACAGAAGCTTATTATTTAAATACTGAGGAGTTAGGCAGGAAAGGAAGGAAGGTGTGTTCATTTCACATGTCAGATGGGTTGAAACTGTATCTGAGACCAGTGAAGCACAGCTGTAAAGGAGATTTTGCATATTCAGCATTTAAAACACAACTTCTCTTCTAGTGAAACAGCACTCAAAAGGCCATCCAGTTCACCAAAACATTCAACTCACTTTCTCGAACTACCTGTATCATTACAAGGTTCTAAGTCTGAACTGGAAAGCATTGTTTCAGTTCTCCTACTATTTTATTAACATCATAGGCTATTAACAGATTATTTACAATTTGGCAATTTGAATAGCTATTATTAATATAGCCTGATATGAAACTAAATCTCTCATATGCTATTAGATGCCAGTTAACCAAAGACAGTTAGCACAGCAAACCAAAAAGCATAACAGAATGATCAAAACTTGCAAAGCAGAGTCCATGTTTGTTCCCTTTTCCCCTTTCTTCTCCTAAATATAAGAAATTCTCCTAATTTTTCCTAAATATAAGAAAAAAAATTCTATAATATAGTAACCAAGTATAAGGTCTTGTCGGTATGTAAGTGAAAGTCTAAGTGAAATACTGCTCTTAATCATTATTGTAACTCTGTTATTTTAGTCTTTTAGACAACTTCCATTTGCTCTCAACTCCCCACTATATAAATTCAGCATGTTATAAAGGCAAATGATTTTCTGAAGGAATATACAGGGACTTACTTACCACTACAGCTGATTTATTTGACTGTTCACATCTTTTTTCTTATGAAGACCTTTTCCTCTGTAGATTTTCCTAATGAAAAAGAAGCAGTTATCCAACTTCTTAAAATACCTTGAAATTCACGCAAAAGGCAGACACTTCATCATCATAACCCTTTGTTTATGTGTCTAATTTTGATAGGATGACTTCCAAAAACATTATCGCATATTATCTTAACTTTGGCCTTTAATCAGACCATGGTTACTTCACAATAATTAAATATCAGAATTAGAAACAGTTTAATAGCGTTGGAAGGATTCTAATTAGATTAGTTACTATATTTCAGAATTACAATGCAAGTGACATCTTAACCAGCAGATGTCATAGAAGAGCTTCTAGAAAAATACTGTTCCTGATATTTCCAAATCTCAAATCAATACAAAAAATAGTCACTAACGTAAAATAATTGAATATTTCCAGAAATATTGCATATTCTTCATTTGTCTCCTCATAATGATGGTTAATCTTCTAAGAGTTGTTTGAGATGAACTGATACAAACCATGTTAAATGCAAATATTGTACAATCAGAACTAGAAACACTTTCCTTATAAGTTTTAGTAGTAATACTTCAGTAAGAGCCATGCCCATGCATAAAGAACAAGGACGAAGAACAAAAAAAAAAGTTGAAGAAGCGTAAACTCAAATGTCTAGAAGCCTTTGGGATTACATTGTTTCCACAAGGGTAGAAGAAGTGATTCTGTACTGAAGAAATTCATTACGATAACAGAAAAATGTACTTCCTGATATTTCATTTACTTCCAAACATTTAAACAATCAGACCTATTGAACTAACAGAATAATAACTAATGCAAATAGCAAACTTATGTTTTGCAAATTTTCTTTGTGACTTTCGATGAAATGTCTTTTCCTCATATAAATTAAGGATGCTACCAAAAAAAAAAAATTCTGAGAACATCTGTCAGGTATGAATATCAATGCATTCATTAACAGACTAAAAAGTACAAGTAAAATCCGGATGGTCAGAATACTTCAGCTGATGTGTTTCTTTAGACACTCAGAAACACCTAAATTTTTTTGATTTATGTCATTCTGCATGTGAAAAGCAAAAGTGTTCTGAATGCTTTCTTTTTTTACATGTAAGGAAATCTTCCAGAAACTACTAGTACTAATGGCCTTGACAAGGAATGGAGAGGTGTACACAATGACCAGGACAGTTCAGAACAAAACAAGCAGGGACACAAGGTGAAACTCAGCATGCAAAGTTAGAAATGCTATGGTGCATTTATTGAATCAGTTCTGTTGAACTCTTTTTCCCCTTAGGCTTTGCTTGGAAGCCTGTCTGAGCCACTTGTGTAAACACTGTATAAGCACTGGGAGTTTTAGTAAAGAGCTTCACATTTTATTCATCACTGCCTTGCCAAATGTAAATACAATCATGAGATGTACTGAGGAGATGCTTCCAGTAGGGACAGCAAGCCGTCAGTGCCCGGTTAGATGATACATATTCCAGATGATGCTGCATATCTGCTCATGTTCCCAAAGCAGGAATTCAAAATGCTGAATCTCCTTGCAGATCCCTTCTGCAGAAAAGGAATGCTTAAATGGACACAAAAAAGGAGAGGCACCTGAAAAAGAAACTAGAAAAGCTTGTCTAGTCAGAAAAAAAGAAAGCCTAAACGATTTCCCACATTGTTGGTATAAGGAACTACAGAGGTGTGATGAACAGTGCTAGTTTCAGAACATACACATACATATAGTTCGGAAATCAGAAGTGCTTTCCTAAACCACAGAGCCTTCCCACCGGATTAATAGGGAAATTACATAAAACATTTTAAAAATAGAATTTTTAAAGTTCATGGAAGACTAACACACAGTCTTCAATAACAGAGGGCTGAATTCCCCAATAAAGGAACTTCCTGTCCATTTTGGTGTTCTTAGATTATACAGACAAGTATACCAAATCTGGACAGCAATTATCACACTTTTTACCACTTGCTCAATCCACGTCATCCGCAGGTGGGCTCATGCTGTTCCTTCCCACATTACACTCTGCACAGACCTCCCTCTGCGATGAAGCTTGTAAGCTATTAATAGCATCAGTTCATGTCTGAAGAGCTATAAAATTAATTTGATTTATGGTTTCATGCCTGACAACAAACTGCTGTCAGGGCTTTGTCTCTTTTCTTTTTCAATGATGGGTAACCATGGCTACACCATATAATAAAGTTAAGTGATCCACAGTGCAGTAGTACAGGCTATGCTTATTGTAACTGATTTCCTTTTGAAAGTCCAAGAAGATAAGACTAGTAACTCAGGGTGAAATGGAAATTAGCCACTAGTTAAATTTTAAAAATGCATGCTTTGTTGAATGGCATAATTTCTTCACTTGAATAATTTATGATAGTCAGGTTGTCCTACTGAAATGTTCATATTAATTTTAATGAGCATGTCAAAGTCATTCAAGCCATTTTACATTTAAGAGATTTACCAGGGATAATATTTTAACCATTTGCTTTTTGTAAAAGACATTAAAATCTGTTCATCAATATAATAATAGATTTTTTTGCCTTATTTGCCTTATAGATTAACATCTACAGTTTAATAAAATATTTGTAACATTATGAATCTCTACAATGCATTTTATATCCATATTAATTTAGTTATTTTTCTCCACTGAAAAAAACAGATAGGTAGTTAGAGAAAAAGAAGTAGATTTTTAGTAGTCTGTTCTGGTGAAAAATAAATGCATTTCAATGACAAGCTGTATTCTGAGGAAATACTATTTGTATATATGTATTTTTTTCCATAGTTTAAATTCAAGGAACCTAAACAGGCATTTTTCCTGTAATCTGAATGGACTGTGTCACATTTGAAATATATTTATACACACACACATGTCTATCTCAGCCAATTGTACATGTATATGTATATCTCAGTCAATTGATCCTCAAATACAAAATCATGCTAATAACCTATTTATATTTTGGTACATTTCATTCTGATTGTGTAAGGAAGCAATTTACTTCACAGGCCTCTAGTTGTTTCTGTATGGCTCATTTTGAGTTAAATGTGCATAATCAATCCTCCAAATGGGAGGACTGATTTCATTTGTGAGAAATTAATTCAAAATCCTGTATCTGAACTATTTTCAGAACTGCAACCTTAACATCTGAGGCCCAACTTTATAGACTGGATCCACCTTAACCTTCTTCTTCTACTGTTGGTTGTTTTGATTCCTCTTTTTTTTTTTAAATCATAATGATAGTTTAAAAAAAGGGGGAATGGGATATGAAGATTGCTTGGCCAGGTTTTGTTGCCTAAAAATAGTGCAGCAAGAGCTTTCTACAAAAAATATATTATGTGGAAAATTAGGGGTTTTTTTTTTGAGGATGAAAAAAGTGTAGAAAGATATAATTACTTACAGTAAACTAGCACATTCCTAGATGAATTAGCATGGAGAGTGGCAATCATGGTCTCCTAATCAATTTGTGCTCCTTCAGTTTTAGCAAGTTCAGTGGCAGCATGGAATAGGCTCAAGTACCAGAAGTGAAACACCAACTCTTTCACTTTGAAAGGATATCTTGTAGTAGATCCAACATTGTGACAAGCAGACAGGCAATCGGTCATTTATTGGAGATACTTAAGATCTACTATCACATCCACAGCCACTGAACTTCACGTAGAAAAACCTAAGCAGGAGGGAGTGCTTATGCTATTGGAAGCCACCAATCCCCCACTGCCACAAGGAGGGTTGCTTCCACAGTAAAGCTTGGATCTCTGTCAGCCTCTGAGTCCACCTCCACAAAGCAGAAAGGATTCTTAATGCAAAATGAATGCTAACTATAAAATATTGTATGATTTGAAACAATATAAAATTATCTTCAGTAGGAATTATACACTTCTAATCACACACATACACAAAGAAAAAAATCATTGAAACCATGCTATGATCCTCTTTTCTCTGCAAAATTTAATTTATGTCTCAGCATGTAGCCTGTATGACAAAAGTGTTCAACTGAATGATTTCAAATGTGTTTGTAAACCACACCAGAAGGCTTATTCAGGCTTTTTTTTACACTTGCAATTATTTTTGTAGTCAGTTAAAGTGCAACTCTGACTTAATTTTTGTGCTCAGAATTGATGCTACTGGGACTTCAAAATCTGTTGCAGATTTTCTTCTTTTACTACATTCAAGTCTATAATGGGACTGCAGCCAACTTCATTTCTCTGCAGTGGGCTTTCTCTTTATTAGCTACATCTGTGAAATGCAGTTTAAGTACCCTAGATCTTAAATTTAACTAAATCCTTTAAGGCTTACTCAATGGCCAGAATGACAGCTGAAAGACAATAAAGCAGTTGTGACTCAAATTAAACTCTAATCACCTGAGAAATTCTAGATTTACAGATTCTGAAATTTAATTTTCCAGTGCACAGAAGCCAGTACTTACAAACATACAACTCTCGTGACTTTGTACATCCAAATTTTATGGTAATGCTGCAAAGCAAGATCGCAATCCTACGAGAACTGAAAGCCTGGACAAACTCAGCAGGCCTGTGCAAGGATGGAATCACATTTGTTTACACTTATATGAAATTGCTTACAAGCTGGAATAATATAGCCTTCGTAAAGAGTAAATGAGTGTTTTGCTTTCTTTCATTAACTCACAGCACTACCAATAGTAAGAATGGAACATTTTTAAGAAATGTTTCCTTCTCTTTGTTAAGAAGAGAAGGAAAAAAAAACGGAAACTAATCTATTAGCCATGTCACGTGGCAGACACTGCTAGAGACAACAGTGAAGCATTGTAGGACCAAGATATTCACACGTAAAAAAGAACATCCAGAGTCACATTAGGATAAAATAACATTGCAGATAGATAGCTTTTGTACTTCAGGATCTCAAATCACACCCTAAAACTCCCTATATTAGAAAAAATATGTTCCCTCACAGCACACTACTGAAATTCTTGCACTTTTTTTTCCTAAATACAATCTGGTCAGATTGGACCAGAGGGACCTTGAAGCTAGTTTGCATGTCTGACATTACTATGTTCCGGTAGACTCTAGAGCCCATAGAGATGAATTCATTCTAAAAACAACTACATTGTAATTTGTAAATCCCCTTCCTTGGCCAGGCAGATACTGACCATTCACCATTTCACTATTTTGAGCACAAAAGTAGAATTCTGCTTATGGAATAAAGTGATATCTAGTATCTGCCACACTATCAGGTCTGGTTTTATTGTGGAGGCTGTAGCATTTGTACTGCTCGTTTTTGTCTTATTCTGAAGACTTTGTTCACACTGGTGTACAGAGAAGATTCATTCCCACATCAAATATTTACCCACTCAATTGACAACATTTGTATTCAACAAATATTAGAAAATCAGCAATATATTATTTTCCACATCAGCATTGTCTAATACAGCATGTACTTTATAATAGTAGAATAAAGTCTAAAATCTCAATTCTGCCTTCTGGCTTGATTACTAGTCAGGAAATATTACCATATAGAAAATCTTAGGGCCACAGAAAGCTGAGTAAGGTGTGCCACCCACTGCAGGGCATTAATGGAAAGCTGACCAGTCAGTGAGTTTTTATGAAAGATCTAAGGAAGAGAAGTCCCTCAGGAGGAAAGGAGCTACCTAAGAGTGTATAGGTAGACATGGAAAAAATCTCTAAAGTTTCAGGAGGGAACTAAAGGAGCATAAATACAAATGGAATGTGACAGGGAGTAAGAAGAGAAAGCAATCAAGGACCAAATTCTATTAAACACTATTGATAATGTAGTAAACCATGTAACAAAGAATATTCTCTAAAAATAGTATAAGACATTAAGCCAGGAAAGGTTATAAGAACAACATCAAATCAAAAAGTGACCTTGGAATTCAATGCACAAGTATCATATTTGGAAAGGGAACTAATGAGAGAGGCATTAAGGATGGGGAATAACTAGAACAAGGCAAAAAAATAAATATATATATGTGTGTGTGTGTGTGTGTGTGTGTGTGTGTGTGTGTGTGTGCACTTGCCATTTTTAAACAGGGAAAGGAATTCTTTTGAACTTCCTAACTCACCTAGAGCAAGCAATTCTTTTGTTTTTTTATTCTGAAAGAGTCCAAAATCCTCATCTTTGGAGAGAAGTGAACAAAACAGTTTAGGTAATACGTTTCATTGTCCATGCAACAAAAGAGCTTGCTTTACAGAAAATCCCATGAGCAAGTATAAATCTGCCTCTTTCTGATGGAAACAGTGACTTCAGTCTTATTTAACATACATTATCTTCAACTTCTCTTACTCAAGGCAACCTTAAAAACTACTTCACAGCTCCATTTCATTATATATTGGTGCACGGAGGATAATCTTGTAAGCAAGTTGGCATCTAACACTACTGTTAAGAGATTACAAGTGTAGTGCCTCTAAAACAAATTCCTCCTTCCTGCAATTTTCTTTTAGAAAATGCAGCAATTTTTTATTGAAAATTGTAATGAAAGGGCTTCTCCGATTTCAGTCCCATCTATGTATATCCCTTCCCAAGATGTTGATAATAAGCTATTTCCCATACTATTTAAGAAATCTAAATTAAAACTTCAGTACAGAGAACTCATTAACCACTCTTCTGCAATATAAACATAGACTATTTCCAGTTTGAATGCTTCTAATTTTCCAGCACTGTCCCAGATTACTCTTTATGCCAAGATATTTATTTTTGCCTCACAGTTACTGGAAGATATTCTGAGAGCTGCAGTTCAGCTTCTTTTTTCCTATGTACTAAGGACAAGTGATACACCTTGGAAACTCTATTGCTACAAATACAGAAGTTTAACACCACTGTTGCTATCCAAATGCTTTTCCATCCAGCTTTAATGTTGAAAACTCAGGTGAAGTTTGTAGCGATGTCTGTCACCAACTAACATATGCCTAAGATTTTTTCCCAAATGTGGTCTGCTCTGATTCTCCCTGTAGGTCTGTTTCCAATTCTACTCTAATTACCTTTGCCTCTCAGGGAAAATTCAACCCATTTTATACTCTAGTTGGATTTAATAAGATGCATGAAGCACTATGACTCAGCAGCAATTCCTGTGCATGTTTGTACAGAGCTCAAATAGTTGGTATGGGAATGAATCCTCTCTGTATACTAATTCTGCCACCCTCTGTAAATCAATGCTGCACAAGGGATGCTGTTCAAGGTAAGTATGAAAGATTCTTCGGGGTTTAATCAATGAAATACAGTTCAGATTGAACTATTAGATTTTAATAGTCATTACAAGAGTTTGAAAAATATTTTCTTCTTTCATTAACGTGTCATTTTATTTTATGAGTTTTAAGAAGAAAATGAACATGTTTAATCACTATGTCTGTCTTCTCCTATTCGAAAAATCCTAGCAGATATAGATTTTTCATTTTCACAGATAGGTGTGCCACTGCTGACTCAGAATTTAGAAGGCTTAAGAAAAAAAAAATCACATGGTCTTTTGAAAGTGATTACATGAAAAATAAAATCTTTCCAAAATAACATTTAAGAGACTAAAAAGTAACAAAGTTATCAGATAGAGGACTTTTTACCTAGGACCATGTCTTTTAATGATACTTACATCACTGTTCGCCACTAACTTTATCAGCTGAGGATCTAACCCAGAGCTTTTTCTCATTCTCAGCACACTCTACATTTTGTTTCATATATAATTTTACATCTTCTGCCTCTGCAACCAAGTACAAGTTTTGCCTTTCCATTTGTGGAACTTATTTTCATAGTTTCCTGTGATATCAAACCAAAAAAGGTCAAGAATGCAACCACCTATGTCATTCTTGGGCCAAAATCTTATTCATTCAACATTGTTAGAGTACTCACATATTTTTCACTTCCCCTCAAACTCCTATTAATATGTGTTTCTCAAAAATGTCAGTGTATGCAAAATATTTAAGATGTCTAAGATGTCTAAAAATATTTAAGATGTCTTAATAAACACAAGTACAATATAACATTGTACTAATTTCTTCCAGGTAAAAATCCAGCAAGTTATAGAGAAGTACAAAAAGAATTCATCTTTTTCATCTGAGAAGATCACTGCTAAAAAAGAATCAATCTTTTCTTCCTAAAACATTGTTCAGAATATTAAATAATTATTCCAGAAACTGCAGCAAAGTTCCTGATAAGCTAATATTCAGTAAACTTAACTCAGCTACTCTTCACAAAAAATTCAGGGGACATCAATCTACAGTTTGAATATTAAATGACTTACATTTATTTTGACCTTTCAGATCTTATAAATCATTTATAAAACCAAATATCACTTGGGAAAATAAATGTATTAGATCTAATCTTCTAACTAAAGCCTCTGAACTTTGCAAAGCCTTTCATTTATCCTATATATGCTGTTATTGCACTGTGTTCAAAGACTTCACACTGTTAACATCATGACTTGACTAATTAAAATGAAGGAAAATGATAAATAAAGCAAAATTGATCATATTATATTATTAAAATTAAATAATTGAAAAAAGAAATTCAAAAGTTCACTTGAATATAGTATTAGTTCTTCAGTCACGTGAATATCTAAGGTACAATTTGGAAACAAACCAACCCAGTTACTGGGTCAAATTAATCACAGTAACTGCACAGAGGACTATCCCAGTGAATATGTATTTTACCATTTTATTTATACAAGCCTATCTTTGGCCATTGGAAACCAAAAATGGAAATCTGCTTACAAAAAAAATATAGACACATATGTTTCTAGGTATGAAATATCGAAGATTCTTGTTTTCAGTCACAATCACAGCTGATGAAATATATTCACTGAATTGTATTTAGTAAGCAAAATGTACCAGAGTCTTAGCATGTTATAGACAAATAGAATCATATACTCAAAGTTTGCTATTTCTATTCAAGAAATTGAATGCATGAAAATAGTAAACTATGTAGGAAGTTTAATAAAATTAATTCAATTCTAAAAAAATAAATTAATTAAATTATATAAAATAAATAAGATATGGAGAGAGGCAACCAAAGTGCACATCTCCCTCCTGTCCCTATTCCCCCTTCTGCCAGACACACTTTAAAGAGAGTTGCACATTCCCATTTTCTGGGAGGTGCATCTGAATTGCATATATAAAGGATAAATTAGAATCCTTGCATTAAAGAGTAGTTTTTTCTTCTTGCTCAAAGGCTACATAAAATCTAGTCATTGACTCTTTCAGATTATACCATCAATACAGCATGTGAGAATCTTCAGGAATAAAAATAAGGCCTGGAACATGTTCCTTTCTGAGAAAAAAAATGTTTAATGTATTACAGTCTTGTAGAAAGATTTGCATTTTTGAATATAAAAAGTCCCAGTTTATGGGAAGTATCAACCCAGACTAAAGCAATTTTGAATCTTCTGATCCTCCTTCACAAAATAAAACAAGAAATATTAGTATCCTTTCACAATATCATAACATTTTATAGAACAAGTTAAACAGGTATTTAAGATTCTATATAGAATATTTAAAGAAAAAAATGCATTATCTTGGGGAAGATAATCTAAGTGTCATCAGCTAAAAGTCTCATGCTGCCAGTATTAAGAGATTGTTGTAATTATGCAAAGCCTGATATGGGATTCAAATAATAAGCAACTAAAGGAGGAACATATAATTACTGCTAATCAACATGGGTACATGGAAAATAGATTGTGTCAAATCAAGTTGATATCATTTTTTATGAAATTATAAATACAGTCAATAAAAATCATCAAGGCAGATATTAATGGTATTAAAACCTGAGTAACAAATAGATCACAACAGATAGGGATCACTATATCAGCTATTTTTCTTTTATCACACTATACATGTGCAAAGACAGAAATAACCAGTTGGAAGGCTCTGGCTTGGAGTCACACTTCTTCACCCTGACAACACAAGCTTAGAGGAACAAAGAGTAGTAGGAGTGAAGTGATAGTAGCAGCTACAATAGGACGAGAGAGAAAGGATAAGGAAACTTCCAGTCCTAAAATGCCACTTGCATGCCATAATCTGGATCACTTTTGGAAGAGCAGAGGGTTTTAGCTGGGAAAGTGGTTTTCTGGACTCAAAGAAAATATCCAAGATTCCTTCATCAAGCCTTATAGATGAAAGAGAGACAATTCAGTTTCTTCCATGCCAGTGGGCTATTAAACAGTTCAGTGTGTGAATAATTCCCTAGCAATTTCTATACAAGGTGCACAAGAGCAGATGACACAAAGCTACCTGGATTCTAGCTGAAATGGTACTAGCAGAAAGGGAGGCAGTGGCAAGTGCCAAGGACAATAGGTGAGCTGCCTGTTCTGTAGGACAGGTCCTTGGGACTATGAAAGTGGAAATACACAATTGTAGAGTGCCAAATTCAACAGGAGCAGCAACCATAGCACTAAGCTGACCCCCAACCTCTGATTCTGGGTAAGCAACAGTTACAAAGAAGAGGGATCAGAATATCACAAAAAGCATTATTCAAAGCAGTAAGATATATAAAACAGGTTATAGCAAAAGATTCAGGAAGCTCCATCTGTTTATCTTGAGGGATGCAGATGAGCTGAGTAGATGTAAGGGTACTTATAGAGCTCTTCAGCTTAAAATGAACACAGATAAATTCAGAGAAAAAAAAGGATAAAAAAGGATCTTTGCAAATGTGGCTAATTTACCACTGAAACAATCATTGGGAGAACATTGCAAGGGAATATCATAGTACTTTCTCAGTGTTACATATATCCTGGAAACTGTGATTTAGTTGTATGTTAAATATACATTCTGAAAGCTTACTTACATAGAACGTCAGGAAATCACAGCCTCTCCTGGCTCAACCTTCTGAAGATATGTCAATTGAAGCAATTTCTTGTTCTATATGCACCTTTAGGTGTATTTTGCAATTTTTTTAAGAGTCAAAAGATAGAACACCGGTTGTGTTTGCAAGTATTGTAAAAGCCATATGTTGCTGGACAGCATTATGCCTCCATTTGAAGAGTGGAGGAAAAAGGTGTCTTCATTTTCAACAGCTTAAAAAGATTGCAGTTTTAAAGGTCAATGCAGTGAATCTAACCAGGCTAGAACCAGGTTCACTTTCTATTCAGTTTTCTACTGCCAGTCTTCTAGTTCATGAAATTCATAAGCAAAGTTTTGAAAAACTGTTTTTGAAAGGTTCATGTTCTGTGAGTCACCTGTGTGTTTACTTGGTTTAAGAAAAACATTTCTAATTAAACAGGTGGTCTCCATCAGTGTCTAAATCTGTGGACTGTGACAAGCATCAGGGGCTCTAATGATTCTTTGAATATATTTTTCAATATTTTTTCCTTCATTTTCAATATTTTTTTCCCTGATCACAGATAGTTCTAAAATAAGTTATCCTTCTTTGGCTTTAATAGAGAGTAAAACTTCTCGACAGTTGCAAGACTCATTTTCACAAGGAATTCAAGTCTTTTGGATTCTAAGTTTCATTGACATTTACCTCTGAAAAGCAAGTACATTACAGGAAACAGGACTGGAAAGAACCTTCTGAAAGTGTTAACTGCATTTCTTGCTCAAAAGTACTCCTGAAAAAATGACACAAATCAGCAAAAAATATTCATCACTCTACACCCACACCTGTTTTTGGAGGAATTGGAGAGCTGAAAATTGGGCAAGAGTCCATTTCTTCAAGGACAAAAGCATTTGTTTTCTTTTGTAAAGACAGCTTTAAAATTCCATAACCACTGTTTCACTTGCAAACAAGTAAACAAAAAAGTTGATTCTGTGTATGATTAGATATTATTTCCCTTTTTTATTTAACCATGAGCTCAATCCCTGGAACACAGCAGAGCTAACAATTTATTTCGTTCTGTAATGACACATTCCAGACATTCCTCCTCCTGTGGGAGATGTCCTTGAGCATGTCCACAAGCTGTAGCCACAAACACAATCTGGATCTATTTTTCAAGGAGAAGAAAGCTAATACACTCTTTTATACACACTTTTAGGTCTTTCTTAAAGTATTATGAGTTATTATCTTTCTATCACAAAGTTTTCAAATCACAGGACTAAAGAATGTGGACAGTAGAAGACAACATTGAAAAATGGCCATACAAGGGCAGGATTTGCAGAATTTTCCAGACACAGGAACACTTCAGAAAAGACTTTAACAAGCATAGGGAACACGTCAGGATACAAATCCATTGTATCCAGGCTGAAGTTGGTCCATGAGCTGATAAAACAGCTTTCTTCTACTACAATATCATTTCAGAACTGTGATGAAAGATAAAGAAGGGTCGAGGAGCTCCCTGGTCACTGATATTTTGGTGTCCACACCTTTAAAGGCTCTTCTAGAAAGTGACTGTCGTTCCCCTCTTCTTCAAACACACATTTGTTCAAAACAGGTAGATGTGTCCTTGATTTCCAACTGTCATGGAGCAGCACAAGCAGATGGGGCCTCATCAGGCAGCGCCTGTGAGGGGACTAAGAAAAGCAAGGAGAAAAGCCAGCTACCAGCATCATGCAAGATCACAATGCCAAGGCACATCTGGAGTCAAGTCAAGACAGTAGGTCACGGTCCACATCAGCAAGGCACATTGCCAGACACATTCTAACACTGCAGTAACATAGCTCAGAACAGGGCTTTCAGATTAAAAGCATCTCACAAGCAAAGTGAGAGTGAGCCGCAGCTGAGCCTTCTTAGCCCAGATGCCTTGGGGCTTCTTCAAAGCATCTGCTTTGCAAGGCATCTTGCAAAGGCCTCAGCTGCACCATTACCACGTTGGTCCTGAGCAAAGGCAGCCAAACCCTCAGGAAGGTGGCGAGGAGAGGAACGGCGCTCGGGGCCTGACACCAATTTCCTGAAGTGACCCATGACTCAGTATAGGTGTTTTCTGGGGTTTTAAAAAGATGCAACCAACTCCACTATCATTTTGATGATAGTGACCACGAGACAGCAGTGTGCCCTGGTGGCCAAGAAGGCCAATGGGATCCTGGGTTGCATTAAGAAGAGCGTCTCCAGCAGGTCAAGGGAGGTGATCGTCCCCCTCTACTCAGCCTTGGTGAGGCCACACCTGGAGTACTGTGTCCAGTTCTGGGCTCCCCAGTACAAGAGGGATGTGGAGCTGCTGGAGAGA
>JAUBOD010000339.1:153325-190355 GCA_032353885.1 Nothura maculosa
ACACACACACACACACACACACACACACACACACACACACACACACACACACACACACACACACACACAGAGAGAGAAAAAAAAAACAAATTTCAGTTCCAGCAGAAACTGTAATTGGCATGAAATTTAGTGTGGCAGAAAATATGCAGGAAGTGAATCAGAAAGTGAAGAGTATTGATTAACCAGCACCTAGAATCAATGGTCAAAGCAGACAAAGAAGCAGGCCCAAAACACACAGTTTAGCTGAATGTGATGCGAGGCATATATGTCCTCCTGTTTCCTTGTGGTTCTTAATGAATACAAAGTAATCATATTAAGGTCTAGAGAATGGAAATGTAAACACTGATGCAGTGAGAAAAATTGTCAAAGGAATTTGACAAAAAATTGTCAAAGGGAAGGTCTAAAAACTTTCAAGATTTGATTAGGATAGAGAGTTAGAAGCAGATACTATAAAAAGATATAATCTGCACTGTAACTTTAGGAGACCTTGAGCCTTAAGTGAGTTCATAGGCACAGGACTCTACACTGCATAAACTTATTGCAGCAAGGCAGAGGCCAATGAGCACTGGCAACAAACTTGCCACCTTGATTCTTATATGGGAGATGTAGTTATGTGCCTCAAGAAAGGAATTCTGGCACAATTTAAGATTTCATGTTACTTTTCCGACAGGATCTCACCACTAGATTCCAGCTTTCCTAGCAGTGAAGTGAAAGCTTTGTTGCAGTTTTAGATGTAGGAGATCTCCTAAGAGGTAAGGAATTACCTGAAACAAGCAACCAAACAAAAACATCATTTGTTAATATGTTTCTATGGCAATTGTGCTCTGTCTGCCTCTCATAGAATCACAGAATCTTTGTGGCTGGAAAAGACCTTTAAGATCATCAAGTCTCACAAAATGTTAGGCAGTTTATTTGGTTTAGACCTTTCCGAGTTGTGTTTTACTCTGCCTGAATAAAATCCCTAGTTATGTTTGCAGGATTGCTGAAAAAACATAACTTCACCTCAAGTCAAAGAAATTTCAATTTTGGACATAAATAGAACGGTGCATTCTGAAAAAAAAATTACATCCTGGATATTCCAAATCTTGCATTCTTTCACTGAATAGGTTTGGCATTAATGTCTTTGTGTTTGGGATCCACATCTGCAAATTACCTTGTGCCTTTACTATTCCATGCAATCACTTAAGGAATATACATTTGGTAGCAGCAAGTGGAGAAGAAAGAAGATTCACAGAAAAAGAAGCTAAGAGCAGCTCTGTTCAAGGCAGATGTTGAACAATACATGATAAATAAAGCATGCAATCATGGGCTGAAAAGTAAGTAACAAGTAGCTATAGAATAGCTGCTTGTTAAAAATGACTGAACTATGAACACGTATATTGCAAAAGCAGCCTGCATTAATCTAATTTAGAACATGACGGTAATGCAGATTTGCAGTGTTGATTTATGCCAAGTTTTTAAACTGAAACTTGCTAATTTAGGGACAGCTTTACTATGTAACTTCCTCTTCTAAGAATTGAAAAGATATTTTATTTGAAAAAGAGGGGGCACATTTACAGCTTTATTCTAGGCACTGTAATTATTTTAATTAAGTTAATACACTGAAGGAAGGGGCAGAGGAAATGAGGTTTTGATCTCATTTCTGTCTGTGTTGACAGAGAAGCTCAGTTGTTGACAGCTCTACTGACTTGGGCACAAACAGTCCAGAGCTGCTTAGAACAGCAGGTCTCGCTGTCAAGCCAGATTAATGCCAAAAAGGGAAATATAACAATTAGGGAATTAAGAGGAACTAAAAGATTAACATTCAGAGAAGGTATCGTCAAGTACCAGTTGATTCTTGCAAGGTTTAGCTGGATATTATTACTGAGTTATACATGGTTTTGAGTTTCACAGTACTCTTACCCTCCCCTTACAGACACCCTAGAGGGTGCAAATTAGGCTGCCTACAAAAGCGTATTTGCCAAGACTCAAAGAAAAAAGTTGATATTCATTCTCTAAAAATTGTATTAAAAAAAAAAGAAATGCTTTGAACAGTACATTGAAGAAGAACTTTTATAGAAGTGTGAACACTGTTTTATATAGCAGCCAAAAACTCCTTCTACAAGAGCAGAAGTACAAAGAAACAGAAAGTGCCTTGCAGCAAAAGGAGAAGTCAAGGACATTAGGACATTTAATACTAACTTTGCAAAGCTCTTTTCTGCCAAATTACTAGCTATGCTCCTTTACACTGGTTGGAAATCATGAAGATGAGCCTCAGAATGATCTACCAGGATCTTCAATCCTACACATACACCATCTGCCTAAATTACACAAAGAGATGGAAAATTTTTCCCAGGAGCACATATAAACATTATATTTAAAGATTATTTCTAATTCTGATCTTGTTAAAAAAAACAAGATTAGTGCAAATGTGTGCAATATGTGTGCAAAACCACACATGTCTAAGTCTAAACAACTATCTGCTATGCTTTTTGAGCAAATAGTACACAGCAGCCAGGAATCATCTGGGAGGCATGATTCACAGTTCATAAACAGAAGGTCAGTCCATAGGGAAAAATAGAAAGTATGCTTTTCCAGATAAACTTCTCAGAAACCAGAGTGAAAAGAGTTTGTTTTCCTAGACCCAAAATGCCGCAACCAGACAAGAAAATTCAGCTTAAGTTGGAATTTCTATCTATCTTTATTCATGAAGAGAAAAAGTTTGTTTGACAGACTTTTTTTAAAAGACTGTCAAAGCTGCATTTGTTATCTGGACTAGAAGATGATTGACTCTGTTGTCTAGTAAGCCTGTTACTCTGACAGAAAAGGTAACTAGTTTGCTATGATTTGCTTTTGAAAAACAACACAGATCAGCTACTTATTCTACAGGCTTAGTCAGTTTAGTTATTTTCTTGTTTGTCTGCAGCTTGAATTCAAAGTCTTCCATCTTCTACCCTCCCACACTTGCTTTTTTTAAAGAAGATATGCCTCTCCCCATCTCTGATGTATTTCTTACCTTGGTGGTTTCTTACGTCTCCGTTCCTCTGATAGCATTTAAACCACTTCAACATTTCTCTAAGCTTGAAATGGTTTTCTCCAACTTCAACCTTCTCTCTGATGAACCTCTAAGTTTCATCAGGCCAGGTCTACTTAGAAGTACCTGACTTTAATTCGATTTTTCCTGACACTGCTGAATACTTCACCTGTTAGAAACATGTAAGTCTTGTTTTTCACAGCTCCATCACCACAGCAGTAACTCCATGACTAATCAGTGCACTGAGCCACTTCCAGCTGCTGTGCTTAGCTGGGGGGTTCTGATGGCAAGTCTGCTCCTCACCCATCTGCTAATGCACCATCCTCAGCTTTGTAATTCTGTACCCATTTTCTCAGCTGTGTTATTCCTGTCTCCTCCAGTTCATTCTGTCAGCACTGTTCTGTTAGCAGTCATTGCCATTAATACATTCCTCCTGATTTTGTTCTGAAGGCACCAGTCAAAATGTTAAATAAGATCATCAAGATCTGATCGTAGTGACTGCTTTTGTGAGGGTGATAAAACAGGGTAAGAAGTGCAATTCCCATAAATTTTAGTCTGGTTTGTGCTTTTGCTTTGTGTGTGTGTTTTTGTGTGCTAGGCTTTGCTGTTATCCACAGCATTTAGTTTCATGCCTGCCAGCTGCACAGCTAGCCAGGTTTCACGAGACAGTCACTGAATCAGACAGTTGTGTCCTTTAAGTCTATACAAAAGGTGCCTTGTGGCCTGGATCATGACAGTAGAGCATCACTATTTAGTTACTGACCTTTAAAGAGGTCAAGATCTGCTGCTGCTTTGCTCCTCCGCTCCCATGGCAGCAGCCACTAGGGGTTCTTGTAAATTATGCCATTTACTCACTTTCTTTGTTGTATTGGATTAGCCAAGTCTTACTGAAATGGAGTAGGAGTTCATATAAGCCAAGGCCAGCAGCAAATATGCAGACTATTATTTCTGTGGATGTGCTGTTTTTTCTATAA
This sequence comes from Nothura maculosa, assembly GCA_032353885.1. Lineage (NCBI taxonomy): Eukaryota > Metazoa > Chordata > Aves > Tinamiformes > Tinamidae > Nothura > Nothura maculosa. The sequence continues at coordinate 157,313 of JAUBOD010000339.1, forward strand.
TGGTATGGCTGGATTTTTGTTATTTTAAATGTGTATTTGAGACGCTACGACTCAAGAGACACTAAGTCTGTTGACTGCAGCAATGATAAGAAAACAATGATAAGAGCCTTGAACCTTACCACCTCTCTGTGATTTTACGACTTTAAAATGAAGCTGATCCTCTTCCCTCACCTCCTGTTTTACGAGGAACCTAACTTATTGTTTGTGTCCTACACAGCTCTTGCCAGTTCTGATACTCCTCAGGGTACCAGTAATAGCACTCTGGCACTGGATTTGTACAGCTTCTATTTCTTTTAAAATAAAGCAGAGAAATCTTTTACTTTTAGTGTCTTGGCAAGATGTAATTCACCTTGAGTCTTGGCAGTTCTCCCTCTGCCTTTACATATGACCTCCAGCAGAGTTTCTAAACACTCAGTTTTTCTAATCCTTCTAGTTTATCAGTTTGAAGCTTCGCAGATGGTCATTCATCAACTTAGACCCCAATCGCACCAGTTGTCCCCACTCTGCCTCTGCTTGAGAAGCTGATTCATCATCTTTAGAGTCTTAACAGAGCTTCTTCAACTAGTTGACTGTACTAATGGCATGCCTTTATTAATCAATGCTTGCCTTTTGAAAATGAGAACCCCAGGTAACAAGTATGTAAATAAATATATATTGTGCATTTAAATCCTGCATGTCAGCCACTCAGCAACCACCTGTACATTTCTTTGAACATGCCCAATCCCTCAGTGAAAGTATGTTACTTTGTAAATAGTGTGACCATACACACCAATAGTTACTTTGCAAGTTTTCATTTTGTTCCGCTATAATTTGTATATTGACCACATACTTAAATATCATCTTTAAATTACACTACCATTGTAATTAAACTGAATCAACTCATAATGAATTTGTTCCTACTGAAGAACAAACAATTCTGTGATATTCTCCCCTCACTGTATATTCAAAACAGTGGAGTGCGCTAGAACAGACTCCTGTTATATAGCACTGTTTACAGTGCTACAACCTAAAAAAATGTTGAAAATATTTCTCATATAAAATTGGGTGGCTTTACTTTTTGTTTCTTTGAATCTTGATGCTATTAATATGAAATATAATGAGGGTCTTTTAAAAGGCAAACATTACTAGCCGTAACTGTGATTTAAGCGTAACGTTATTCTCTTCACATATGTAGTAAAGGCAGTTCAAAACACCCTCTCAGAGCTAATGAATAGTACAGCAATATTTTTTATTGCCACACGGTGGCATCTTTATAACTCGTGGATGAGCAACAAATTTACTGTTAAGTTTTATAGGAAACTATTAGCATCACCCCCTATTTGTTCCAGAACTTTCTCCATTAATCTGACTAATTAATTGCACCAGCTTTTGGAGAGAGACCCACTGGCATGTACGCATTTCCGTACATGCGGCACCTGGGAGATGGGTGAGCAGCTCATAGGTGGTCTGTAGATCCACTCGGCCTTTCAGATATCTAAGATCAGCTACTGGAGGGTCCCAGTGCACTACCAATGTATCAGCATTATGGAGCGGGGCTGCCCGCCTCAGGTTTTGCAGGCATCAGCAGCTGGGGACAGCAAGGATCCAGGTGCCAGCTACAGCATGTGTCTTATGATCAGCTACCAAAATGCTATATAATGTTTACATGCAGTTTCCACTAATGGGGCTTTCATTAGCCCCATTAGGAGAAGAATTAGCATCAGGAAAAGAATTAGCTAATTGGTGCTGTTTATGGTTGCATGAATACTGTTTTTTTTTTTATTTTGTCCTTTATTTTCTGTTTGATTTATGTGGCTGGCTTTGTGTGTGTATGTATGTATACACACACTGCATATACATGTGCCTGTTGGGAATACACCCTCAGACTTGCTACTGGCTGGTGCCAGGGGCATACAGATGCAGCAGTCTTATCTCTTATGAAGCTCCTGGATTTGACACCACCTAATACCATGAAAATGCTGCAAATATAAGTCCTAATCGACTGCAGGTTAGTGGAAACATTATCAACTTCAATAACTTTAAAGAAACCATACTTCAAATAATAGATAATTTTAGTTTATCTAAAATCATCAAAGAGCTTGAGGATTTTTTAAAAATAAACCTATTAAAATAGGGATACAGTTTAAAAGTTGAAATTTTGCTCAAACCAGCAGGACAACTAAAAATATATCAGCTGTGATTGTTGTTAGAATACTTTAAAAAAAAAAAAGTGAATAGGCAGAACTATTTTCAAGGAAAGTCTTGATCTTAAACAGTCCTATTACTGCAACTTTAGTGTTAAGAGAATAATTTAATTGTAAATTCTTTCCTGTGATTTCTCACTCAACAAATGCAAGCAGGAAATGTTTTAAAGAACGTAAAGGTTATTGTTTTCACTTTATATGAAGATACAAGCATAACTTGTTTATTTTCTCACTGCATATCTTGTAAAATTATCAGCTACAGTGCTACTTCTAGCATATCATGTATAGGTATAGTATTTCTCATCAGTTTTAATAAGCTGGTGTGATTTTATAATTGCCCTGTAATCACTGATGTGGTAAATACCACTGCTGCAGTGCATTTCTACCTGGTAGATAAAGTTCAGTTACTTGTAAAAACACTTACTGTGAATTCTATTTTTCTAAATCAGAAAGCTTTGTTATTTCCTAAACAATGCCTACTGTAAAATAATGTTAAAGTATTTTCATGTCTTCTTCTTCAGCCTAGATTTTATTTGTAAAAATTTAACATGTTTACATCTAGTTCTTGTTTCCTATTTTTGCCATAACTCTCTCATATACATGGATTCAAAAAACTTGTCAGAATGATAAAACTGCATGATTCCCCACCACAGAATAGTTACATAGTAAACGTCTTGGTAAGAATACTAGCAGTTAATTTTGTGCTAGATCAGCCTCAACTTGAGGCAGTGAGACATGAGAAAAATGTGATTAACTTGGGCCTTTAACCACTTTAACTGTAGACATTTAAGTTCAGGACTGCAAAATGTGCACAGAATAAGTCACATGCAGTAGTTAAATCCTTTTTAACCTCTATAATTCTACTGGAAGGTTATATATTCTTCAGTAAAACAAGACGAGGGACAATCTCAAGAGATGAAAGGCAACCAAGTGCATGAAAGATGAGAACTGGTTAAGCTGGTTTCCCTGATCACATATGTCATCGATGCAATTTAGCAGTTTTGAAAGGACTGCTTCAATGTATTCAATAATAAGCTTCCCTTAATTATTCATGTAACTTGGGTAACACTCCAGGGTGACTGAAATCTATTACATATATTTCAAGGAGTTATTGTGGTATAAATATAGCCTAGTCTTTTGACCAAATGTTCCCACTGTACCTGTGACATTTCCACATTCTTGTCCACATCTGTACACCCTGCCATGACTCACATGAGGCTTCTGATGTGAAAGTGCTATTTTTGTTCCTGCTTGCACTATTTCTGAATGACACTATACGTATCTTTCTGTCCAAGCTACTTTACCATTCCAAACTTGGACAATGCACAAGGAAAAGCACTGCTGGGAAAAAATGAAAAAAGCTGCTTGTACCTGCAGGTGGTATGCTGGGATGACTCTTGTTCATTGAACATGTGTCCATCTTGAACATGATCTTCTCTAAGAAGGAATGTGCAGCAGTCCTTCCCACGGTGATGACTTTTCCCAGTTTACTAGAGGTTATGAGCCTAGGAAGCAACAGGAAACTTGTAGAACTGCATCACTTTAGCAAAATTAGGTCTGGAATACTCAGACATCCAAGGGTAATGTTAAAACTCCCTGCCATGAACTGACACTACTACTTTATTCATCTTTGGGTGAAATCCCTGGTGATGATTAAGGTAGTGTGAGTGTTCAGTAACACCACAATCAGAGGTATGACTCCAATTACTCTAGGTCTTCACTCAGATCCAAAACGCGTGGTAAACAGTGTTTATTTGCATTGTGGAGTGTTTCCTTATTTAAAAAGTAAAATAATGCACCAAAGGACTCGGATCTCCTGGAGCACATGCAACATCCTGTAACAGCTAAGTTCTCATCTTTCCCCTGCCCTTGCGATTCCTTTAACTCAAAACACTACTTCACTCTGAAGGGCTTTCTGCAACCTCAGCACCTGCGCACAGCTCCTTGTATCATGAATTCCCAGCACCAGAACTGTGGCTCCTTCCAGAGTTTGAAAGTCACCACAGCTTTGCCAACTCAGGTGTTGCCTGATGTCTCTGGCAAGAGCTGCAGCAAGCAAAATAGCATTGAGTCAGGCAATTTCGTTTAATTAAATTGTAGATTAACATAAGCTTTTAAGCTTTTACTGGATAGGGTCTTGAGAACCAAGATAAACACTTCAGGAAACACCCTCCTTTCCTCAGGCTCAACTTAGGCCTAATGACTCTCCCCGCTCCTAGCTGTTACTTCCTTTGGGTTCCTCACATGCTGCCTCCCTTGTCTCAGAGTGGCAGTGGGTGGTGCAGGAGGTCAAGCCATAGACTCTCTCTCTGTCAGTGCTCTTGGGGTCTCGGTGCCCTTGCATGGGTCCCTGCAGCATGTCCACAGTCCACTCACAACATTATCTCTCGTGCCTTAGGTATTTTAAGAGAGGATTCTATAAATGACTCTATATACCAGCACTATGTATGTTCAGGTTAGGAAATCCAGCTAGTGGTTAACTGAGATTTTGAAACAAAGGTATAATTGCAGCTAAAAGAAGAGATGAGAACCTTTCTCAGAGGAAAAAGCAGGAGGTTATCATACCAGGGTGTGCTGGACTTCCGTATTCTCCCCCTCCTCTGCACAGAGAAGGAGTCCTTGCCCCAGAAAAGTATGGTCAGTCAGGGTAGTTTCTACATTTTATCTCTACAAAAGAGAATGGGAGAAGTGGCCACAGCTTTGGATTGAAGTTTTGCCCTGGAGTTTGATGGGATGGAAAACATTCTTATGCTCACTGACCCTACAGAAGTAGGGTCACTGACCCTATGCATGGTTTCTACATGACTATGCAGTCAAGTTATCTAGATTTTCCAAGCACTGCATTCTGAATAAGGAGAAATTTCCTCCTCGTGTAAGATGCTGTGCCTACCTTCAGTTACTTTCCATCACTTGTGCTGCACCTGGGAGAAAAATGGGTGATGGGAGATAAAAAGGTGAAAGAAAAAAGAATGGAAATTCTATTAAGAATGGATTACTTTTGACATCTTATTATTAAAAAAAAAAAGCTTAGAAAAGGTAACATCAAATATTGATATTTTTCCACCAGTTTAACTCAAACAAAACAAAACAGTTTAACTGAAGCATCAACTTCAGTTCTTTGCAAGTATAGAAGAAAGAATATTGGTATTTGAACACTGAGGTTTTCTTCAGCTTTACATAAAATATGTACGTGTTAAGGGAAAGGGCAGAACATCTCAAAAATGTAAAAGCATATTATCAAGCAAAGGTGTGCTACCAGTGAATGCCTAAAACTCATGCCTGCATCTATATTCCTGTTCAATAGCATAATTGGCAAAAGCCCAAAGCACTTCCACAGGCATAGGGCTGGTTCACATTTATTCCTTTACTGCTCTATCTAAACTGCAATCCAATACTATTGTCTTCTTCCTCTCTTCCTTCATTAAAAATGCACAGAAATCAGCCATGCTTTTCTGTATTTCAGATATGAAAGACAGCATGATTTTTTTTTATTGCAATACATACCAATTAAAATGATCTTTTGAACCCATTAGTGAATTTAACTGCACTTGTTATTAAATATTTCTTGAAATAAGGCTATAACATCAACGAATCAGTGTTATTTCTGTCAAAGTATAGCAGCATTCATTATGTACAGAAGTCAGTCACCTTTAGCTCATCACTGGAATGATAAAATTCTTCTTACCATTCAGGCAAGCAAATTGTACATTCTTATCCTGCTTACGGTAAAATACAAGAAAGACGCTTAAAACTGTATAAAACAACTAGCCTCTGCAGCTCCTGGTTACTGTTTTCCTTCAAATACAAAGCTAAATCCTTATCACCTCATAACTACTAAAATAAAGTTATTTCTTGCAGAAACTATCCAGTAGATACTTCTACAAAAGTGCTATGAATATAAAATATTATCTACCAAACCATAAATATTGTTCATCTGTAGTCTATAAACAATTCCAACTAAACAATGAATTCATATTTAAGATCTTTCCTTGCTTGTCTGCCAAATAGTTTATAGAAGATATTATACACTGGTGAGTGGCTTCATTGGCAGTGCAGAAATAATATGCTGCTTCAAGTTGTTAAACTTCCATGTAAACACTGCAAGCAATGATGAGCTGATTGAAAAATCCATAAATTAAAAAGTCTTGAGAGCATTATTTCATGTCTCTTGTCTTTTCTCAATAATTATTAATTCTTAAATAGGTATTAATCAGATGACCTGTTTTCTTGAAATTATGAGATGGTAGCAGGTACTTTCAGGCTTCCTGATTCTGGCAGAGTAGAGCAGAGCATGATTCCTAGTTACAAGCAAATTGGCATATCTGAACTTGAGTAAACAAAACAGTTTTATGTAACAAATCTGTTGATTCCATTTAATGTATATGCACAATAAAAATGATAAAATGAAAATGCTTATTTTATTCCATAAAAGTCTATGCAAGCAGAACAAAAGCACCTTTAATCCTATATAGGCAGCACAAAAAATAAATACGAGCTCTAAAAGGAGAGATAATACTTCCAGAGTCAGTAAATCCCTTATAGCATTTTAGAGGCATCCAGATATTTGTAGTGAAAAAAATCCCTCTGCAGGTAGAATTCTTCTGCTGCATTTAAATTACTTAAGTACTGTGTATGTGTAAGCCAATGTTCTCCAATTTTTCTGATTATATAAGGGAATTAGAATTGTTCAAAATCATTCTGTAATATCTTTTATTGGTCTTATTTAATTTCTTCAATTTATTTCCTTCCTATCCATTTGGGTGGGTTTTACACCAGGAGAGTTACATTAGCTATTTTCAATTCAGATCTTTTGCTGCAACTGGAGCAAGATGTCTTCATCCTGCCATCCTGCTGATCACAACCCTTTCAGCCCAGCAGTTCAGCCAGCTGTCAATCCATCTCCCTACACATTTATGCAGTCCAGAGTTCATGAGCTTTCCTAAAATGATGTTATGGTAGACAGTGTCAAAAACTTTCACAGTGTTAAGAAAAACAGCATACACTGGTGACCCCCTTTCATCCTGTTTTGTCAATTACAGAGTCTCTCTTAACGTCCACCCCACTCTGCACCTTTGCTTGCCAAACCATATGTTTCTTTTTGCTCCTAAATTTTAATTCTCACAAGTCTTTCCCCTAAAATTATTTTTCACTTCACTCTAGAAAAAAAATAATGCTCTTGTATTCTTGCTTCTTATCTGCTCATTCATAATGCATAACAGCAAAAGAGTGGTGCCTTTGGGGACTAAAGTAAAACTGTTATTGTAGTCCTAGCCCAGCAGAGCTTGGTAGAAGTGCCTTATAAGCTTGATTGAAACAAATTCTCTCTTACATACTCAATCTGATTCTTCCTTTATAGGTTATTAGAAGACTTTGATCTTCTGTGTGCTCCCACTATATCTAGCTTTTAATCAAAACTTTATATACCTATGTTTTGTCCTGTGATCATTATTCTAGCATGTAATAATTTAAATATTTACATACTAATTGAATTTGATTAGAAGATGCTCTTGACTATGCCACTTCTTTGACCTATGTATGTGACTTCATCTGTATACTTCATTAGATGAAGCGCTCACTATGTTCAAGGGGCCATACACTTTATCTTCCTGCTACGGGATGGAGATGGTAGATTCATAAATAATTAGATATATAGATGTATTAATGTAAGTTGATAAATGTATGAATGCTGCTCATATATTACATTATTCTGGAATAAGAATGAACAAGACCCCATCTGACAGAAAAGAAAATAAAAGAGGTCTTCACTATGAAACTATGAAAAATTGTTGAAGAGACGGTTTTAGACTAAGACGATCTGGGACAGATGCCAGTGATGAAAACAGTACTATAAATTACACTGTACAAAATCAGACTCCATAAGTTTTTGAGTTGCCCGAATTTCCGATCTTATGTTCAAGAGAGATCAGTTCCTCATACAAATTCAGCTGCTTCTATATATATTTACAATGTAAAATTGATTTTTTGTGCTGTTGCTTCTCTATCAGCAATAGCAAAGGGAACATTTAAACAGTTTAAACACATAAACACAGAGCAATTCATTTGCTGTGTATCCTTTACCTTTGCTCCCCACTGTCACAGCTTCCTAGCAAGATGTTTGATCTCCAAATGATACTTTGAAGTCTTAAGTCCTGAACTGACAGAACCTGTGAAAGTAATTGAAGGCAGTGTTATCATAGCAGAGACAGATAACAAAAAATCATCTAAGGTACTACCTAATGGTAATTCATTCACCTAGAAGTCACAGAAACAAAGTATTTTCTGGAAAAGTAAGATCTCTCTATTTCTTATTAGGAAAAAAAAAAAAAAAGATGGAAAAATATAAACATATTATTTCTTCCAGTAAGGTCTAAATCACAAAGACATTCTGGTTTGAGTGTCCAGAGTAATTTTATTTCATAGCTATAGTTTTCTCAGGCTCACCTTAATTTCTAATTATCATGTTATATATTTGAGGCAAGCACAGCCAGCTTTCCTCAAGCTAGCAAAGGGAAACAAGGTGTGAAATCCATCACCTTTCTACAGCTCCCTAGGTTTTTCTCAGGCAACACATCTGTACTAAAAGATACAACACTCAGAATCCCTTAAAGCTCTTTGAAATGTTCTGCTCTTTATGTGAACATACATATATAACTGGTTACAAAGCAGTGCTACTTTTCCACCTAGAATCTTGAAAACTCCGTGCAGCTTTGCATTTTAGGATTTTTACTGAATTAATGACAACCATGTATATACTATAACCTGTTAAGTTTAATAAATCAGCGTACGGCTTGTAGGACTGTCAGAAATCCACCCAAACACATTAATCAATTTGCTAAATCAAAGACATAATATGCAAGGACCAAGAAAGTTAATTTTCATTGAACAACTTCCTGACAAATTGCAAGATAATTTTATCGTAAAAAGTAGACAGACATCAAGAGAAAGGTAGCTGGTTGCATAAGAAAAAAGTTCTAAGTACCAGGCCTTAACTTGCTAGCTTTTGTTCTCTTGCTGAGCCTATTAAATGAAACAAACACATTTTATATATTTTCTCTTACTTAAAAAGTATTTCAATAATGTAATTAATTTGTTAGCAAGTATTACAACTTCGTTATTACGTTGTCTATTTTTGTGCTCCTGACTGCAGAACAAGTCTTGATAGTGTGATAATTAATATTATTTATATCTACCAATTCTGAGAGAAGAACTGCAGCTTCCACTGTGTGAATGATATCAATCTTTTTTAGCAGCTTGTTTCATTCTCAAGCACACTGTTCTTTGCTTTCTCTGTGGTGTTCTAGGTAATTAGAAAGAAGATATTAAAAAAATGAACTATTAAAAAACAAGCTTAAAATAATTATGTTATTACAGATGCCTACAAAGAGGTAGAATTAAGTATCCTTTTACTTCTGGAAACTCAGTGCAGCTGTGCTACCAATTTTACATAAGTGTACTCTCACAAGAATATATATGAAGAGTTCATTGGCATCTCTAAGTACCAAGGTTTATAAGACTGCATTTGACAAGTAAACTTAGCATGGTGGCATTTTTTCACATTAGTCACAAAATAAGCAGTTATAACTGTGCTTTTATAAAACCTGGTTCAGCTATTGTTAGTACAATACATGTACATACATATACAGGCATCTACCCCTGAAGCATTTTTCTGATTTGATATATGTGAGTATGTATTAGTCATACATTTATTTATTTATTTATTTCCTTATTTGTTCCTAGGACAATATCAACCTGTATGAGGAATCTGGCCTCTTCTTATTCAAAACTAATAAATTTAGATTGTTCTGCATCATGGCACTGGAACTGAAAACAAATGTGGCACTCTGCCCAGGCTGAGTAGGATTGGTTGGAATTTAAAAATTACTCAATCAGAATATTTTATTTAAAGTTGATTCATAAATTCACTAATGTAATTTTCTGTGTAGTTTCACATATACCTTTTGACTGTTACAAATACAAGATTTGAACTACTTGGAAAATGCAAGTGCATATTGATTAGTTTTACATTATAGTTAGAATTCCAAGGGAGTAACATGTGAACATAGTTTTTAGTTCCTGTGTCGTGTGTGCATGCACCTATGTATGCATCACGATTTCTATGAAATACTTTATTTCTATCCTTGCAAAAATACACGCAAAATGGCCTAACATTTAAAAACAGAAGGAAGCACAGAATGCAAATGATGTATTTTGGAATCTATGGTGAATCTAGCCATACTGCTAGATCTCATTCTGGTTGTGAGAATTGTAAGGTTTCTCTATCTGTCTTTCATCATCTTAAAAGCATATAGATGTACTACTTGGCAAGTTCCATATGAGCAGTGGTAGTGAATTTTCTCCTCATTCATTACAGTCTTAGACAAAGGAGTAGCGGTTTCACCTTAGGTGTACAGTTATAAAGCAACCACAAATTTTTGTCCCACAGATTTTTTTCTTCTACCATAATGGCCTAAGGAAGAACATAAACACAGAGAAATGCAAAGTGTGTGGGGAAAACAAAAATCCTTATCAAAAATCCTTTCACAACTAAAATTTTAAAAGATTTGGGGAAGGAATCTGTTGCCAGATGAGTTGATATAAGGTTGGGAAATTTGAGACAGACAGATAGTTGGGGGCTAGTGTGACTGACAACTGCAGATATTGATTAGAACATGTAGATGTGTATATACATACACAGAGGTATATATGTATATATAAACCCTGTGCTTTGGTGCCCTCTCAAGGGCATCCATAGCATTCAGCTGGTCTCATCATTGTTAGCAAAAAAGTGACCAGGGCATCTGAGAAGCCAGGATGCTAGATGGTCCTCAACAAAAAATGGAAAGAAGCAGGCACACTGTGTAGGGAATTGTATGTTAGTAGTGTTTCAGAGGAAATCATGCAGGTTGACAGAATTCAGTTTGCTGGTGGAAACCTACTTCATCAAAAGCTTTTTGACTAGTTCTAGAGATCCAAATACTATAAAACAGCCTTTTTTTGGAGAGGGGATAATTGCAGTTTAAAAAGTTATTAGTGGCAAGGTTAAGGCTGGAGCATAGGAAAGGAGGTGGAGAACCAAAGCACAGCAGTGATATCTTTGCTCAAATTTTTGACTTGTGCCATCTTTTAAAAATGTCAAGTGAGCTAACATGATATCATTACCCAGGTCATGCACTTAGTAAAAGAATGGGCCTTCTGACCTGTGAGATTATAAGGCTCACAATAACTTTATTTAATTTGCCAAAGTCATATAATCTAAAATAGCCATCCTAGAGTATGAACCCTCAGAAAGTAATCTCCATTTGGAGAAGCTGACATGACTCACCCATCAAAGGCATTTATCTCTTTCCTGTGACTATAGACAGCCTCATTAAGGTATCTAATTTTAGAGTGCTAAAGTTAGGTCAGATAAATCTTACCCTAGAAAGTGGTCATCTAACCATGCATTTACAAGCTGGATATAAATTCTGCAATTTACAAAAATAGAAGCAATTGTACATGAAAGCCAAAAATCCAATTTACAATTCTGCAAGAGTGAAGTACATGTGAAGCTGAAGAATATGGGGAATGATTATTATATCCATCATTAACTTGTGAGAAATGTATACATATAATACATACACGAATAATTATACGAGCAAAAGCTGAAAGTAGAGGCTTTTCTTCCAGTCATTCTTCAACTAATTTAACAGTTTGTCTTTTTTGAAGAGGAGTGGACAGGAAGGACTTATTCTGCCTTCCATGGATTATATGTCTAAGGAAGCTAAGAGAAAAAGTCAGAGTAAGGGAATTAAAACCATAGGGAACATTTTCAAAACCAACAGACACCAAAACAAATCACTGCAAATAAAGAACAAATGATATTAAACTCAGATGGAATATGTAGGTGCATTTTTTCCTTTTCATGAATATTATAATCTTTACTCTTTGTGCTATTCAGAAAATTCTTACCTCCTATGAACTTACACACATTTCTTAATGTAAGTCATTGCTGAAAATGCATATAGCTAGTTTGATATTTTGCATGAAGAAAATATTTCCTTTTGTTTATTCTTCTAAAATTTTTATACTAATTTGTGTGAGAACAAAATATGTTCTATTTTGCATTTGATTCTCCCAGTAAGAAGCTAAGGATGCATTTATGTTAGCATTTTAGTTTGCATTAGTAGTGCAATTTTGAATGAACTAACTACCCCCAGTTGCCATTCTATAGTAATTAATTACCCCACTGATGCTTTAGTTTTCATTGTGGAGTGGCCTTTGAGCAGAAAAACTGGATTTCTTTCACTTAAAACTACATGAGAGGATATGTTCCAAGAAGTTACTTGGCAGATTTCAGCCATTCAGACTACAGCTTCTTCAAAATAAATGCTTCTAGCGTGGATATCTAGCGTGGACTCTGCTGTTTCAATCTGCAGATCTTTTCCTGTGAGTGGAACTATTGCTAATGTAGAAACAACTGAAGTGAGAAAGGTGAACTAAACTTACAATCAGATTCTCCAAAAAGCCTTCATTATTATGTGTACCTCTGGAAAAAAAACCCACTACCACCACCACCAACAAAATCCCACAGATTTCACAAATTTGAAAACTGAGTTTTGAAAATTAACTGGCTCAGCACAGATTACACAGGCATTTTTTTGTGGCTGAGCAGAGAATTAACCTACTTCTTTCAACTTGTATAGACAAGAGAAGTTGTAGGTGCTACAGAACCTACATATCTTTGTCATGCAAGATATTTTCTTAAGGATTAGTATGGTAAATATTTCTGTTCCACAGACAAGAAAAATGTGACCGGTGTTCTGCCTCACATACAAGTATGGCATTCATGAAATCAGTCCACTAGGTCTCAGAATGTTGTTGCATTTTAATATTTCAAGAGGAGAGCCAGACACAAGTACTGTAATGATCTACTCTTAATTTTCTAACTCGAGAGGAGTCTGGCTACTGTTTAGCCTGAATTAACATAGATCTAAAATGTTAGCTTCTGTCCCAAGTCATCAATATGTATGGAAGTGTGAAAAAAGGAAGAGTATTTCAGCCTGAAAACCTAAGTCAAAGCTCAGACAAAATAGTCCCTTTGGGAGAACTTTAGCCTGTGAAAAAGTCACCCTTTTACAAAGTAAATATTTGAATGTACTGTGCTCTATGGCTATGCAGTAATTTGTCAGTCATTTTCAATTTCTGAAAACAATAATATATTAAAACTGCTATACTTAAATTAAAAGTTGGTTCTCCTATTACACTGAAGTTGATGTCATTATGACTTCAACTAAAAGTATATCAAACAAAGATTTGCTGTAAGACTGCAAAGAGTATAAGGACCTGCAGGTCAATCAATAAAAAGGTATTTTTACATTTCAATTAAGGCTGAAAACTACATCCAGTACACAAGTTAATGAAATAGTTTACATAGAAATAATGACCTATGCTTAAGAAAAGTTTGTTCTTAAAGTTTCCCTACAAAAACAAACAAACAGACATGATAGCACCATTTCACAAACTGATCCTGAAGTACTGACTAAGTATGGCAGTGTAGTGTGAACAGTCAGCAATACTCAAATGTTTTATAAAATGGTGCAAGCATTTCTGTTTGCAGTCTTGAGATATCGTAATAACACTCAGGCACACTGGCAGCATGATCCAGTCCTGAAAGAGATTACCAGTACGCACAGGAAAAGCAAATTTTATTTCTTAAGGAGGATGATTTTTTTCAGGGAGCATCTGATCTAGAAGATCATGTACTGCACACTTATGTGAAATTCGCACTTTGACACTTCAATGTTTTCCTGCTGTTAACCCCCAAAGAGATGGCAGACGTGTTGTCCACATGCTGCCGGCATTCTGTCCAAGCACACTTGGAGCAGGCCTGACTCATCCCATAAGACAGAACTGTCATAGGCTGAAAATGCCTGAAAAGCACAAAGAAATTCCTCATAAACTACTCGGGTAAGATTAGAGAGTGAATAAAGATTCTGTATATGAAGATTTAACAGATGTATATTCCTTTCTCTTTCACAGCTGACACTGCAGGAATTATTGTACAGGAGAGTCCCATGCTAGGCCCTCTAGACACCTTCCTTTGCTTCCAAAAGATGCAGAACAGCAGAAAGAGAATCTGGAAATTCCAGATCCAAATTTCCCTTGGAATGTGCACTTCAGGCCAGAGCTGCAGGCTTGCTTTAAAGAATTATCCCTAAATATTAATGCAATATTCCATATAACCATTGTGCTCCACAAAAATTTCAGGTGTTTTTACAATGTCATTAAGAGATAAGGATCCATTTTGGAATTTTTGAACCAAATCAGAAAAAAGATTGTTAAAATCTTTAGAGTCTTCTAGTTTGAGACATTTACAGACACATTTCCTTCTTATCTGAGAACATGTACAATGTACAGTACAGAAATTTAAATTACAATATTCTATTGACTTCAGTTAGTGAAGCAGAAAACTGTTCTGCTGTTTTGTAAACCTTGATGCTTTTCACTACCTATCCAGAAAATAATAAACAGAAATTCATTTCCAGCAAAGGCAAAGACAGACTATCCATACTATCCATAGTGTGGATAGTCTTCTAGCCTTCTATTCCATACTATCTGGTACCATCTTCTCACCATCGGAGTTCCTGGGAGCTAGTCTGGTGTCTGGTGCAGAGGTAATTGGGGCTCAGCATGCCAGAGGGAAAACTTGGATCCATCCTATGTACATTCCTGGAAGCTAGTTTTCTTCTACAGCAGCTTATTGGCTACAGTGAAGAGTCAGATATTCTCCATGCCCAATAATTTACTGTATTGCAGGATAACTGATATTTGATAACAAGAATTAAAATAAGGTCATATCACTGTTTATTGCATATTTCTTTGAAATCATACTAGTATTTTTTTTTTAAATGTGGGGAATAGGTATAAAAATGTATATATTCATTCATTATTTTTTTTTTCAGGCAGGCTGTATTTGAGGATGTGCAACTTGATTTTAGCTATTCATTCCATGTTATATAAATAGTTTAAAGTTATTGCAATGCATTGTAGAAGTTCCTGATTTCTTATTGTTTAGATCTTCCATTCAAAGAAACAAAAGAATCTGTGAAATGTCTTCTCGGTAGGCATCCACTCCATTTCTATATTCTAAACTACCTTTGTATCTGCAATAATGTTACAAGGAAGGCAGATAGAATTGAATTCCTAGAATTGCATTTGATTCTTCTTCATAATTAATATAAGTCTATATGAGTAAAGTCAGCAGAGATGCTGACAGAGTGACAGTGCAGTAGGAAACAACTTTCTTGCAGCTAGCCATCAAAAAGCAGTAGGGGTGCCAGTCAATTTATCCCTTCCCTTCCTGCCATGGCCATCATAAAAGCTTTAGTGCATCAGGGAAGCTAGGCTTCCTAATTTGCAGTTTTACTTTATGTTGTCAGCATTCAATCAAGTAGATATAGGCAAACATCAAAATATAGAAGTAACACTATCCACAAGTACTTTATGATTTCAGTGTACTATCCCCTCCTCCTTTCTGCTGCTCATCTCATTGCTATGTTAGCAGACTACTTTCTGAGCACAATGGGTCAATACAATTAGAGGGGTGCATCTATGGGTATGAAGGAGAGGTAAAAGTGACTTGAAAGCTTTTTGACCAGCTTTTGTTAATTAAAAACACTTTTTTCCCCCTCCCCTTTTTTTCTCTCTATATTGCTAGCATTTTACCACTAATTTTAAAGGTATGTGATGGAACAACTAAGAGTGCTTTTGTAGTGCTTAAATTTTTTTTAAAAGAGGTGGACAAGTTCTGAAATGTTGAAAACATTGTTGCATTATATACGAGCTAGGAAGGAAATTGCATAAATTTCCCAGCAAAAGTAAGTAGTAACAGTCTGAGAATGAAAGCACCTAAATTAAATGACCCTTGGGCTGCCTTGTTCATCCACATATATGTAGGTCCTGTCCTGCTAAATGTGGATGAGTGTTTTTAGAGTTTTTACCAAGAGATTTTCATGGCTACATTTCAGTTTTAAAATGTGAAAAGCAACAGCTTAAAGCTTGAACACAGGTTCAGACTAAAATTTAACACACAAATAGACTCCTTGACTCTTTCCTCTGCATCTAGGCAACTCAGCATCTCTTCTTTCAAATGTTATTTTTACTTATTTGCTTCATTTAGTAACTTGATCTCGGCTGCCAACTTTCATATTCTAGAACATCTTGCATTTTGGATGTTTTCCAACAAAGAGTCAGGTACTTTCACTAGTCATAAGTTAGTGCTAAATAATGTTGAAATATATTTTTGCATATAGATCAAGTTCCAATACATTCCACCTCTAATTAACATTCAACAGTTATCACAGAGGAAAAACACAAGCATACAGAAAGTATACTTCTTTTTTTTCCTGCTTAATCCCTGTTCTTCGTCATCTCCTAACAAGTCTCTGAACGCTATGTAAAATACAACTGCAGTCACTTACTTTCCAAAAGGCACTCTCCCAGCAATTAAAGTGCTCAGCCATAAAGTGCTCATCATAGGTTTTCCACAGCCTAAGCACATTCATATCCATCCATTAGTAAGAATATGTCCTAACCTCAAAAATATTGCTGAACAGTACCACCAAAGAGGGAAGAAAGGGAAACATGAGAATCAAATTTTTACCTTGTTTATATCCTGGGATCTCAAGTGGATGGAGGTAGTTTCTCAAAAGCCGCTCCACTCTGCAGAGAATGGTAGGGTTTGAGTTGCAGGTTGTTTTCGTGTTTCATTTTCATTTGACAATTTAGCAAGCTGTTTTTTTCTGCCCAAATCTCATGCCCAGGCACATAGCCTTCAAGATCTCTTCTGTTAACAGAGAAAATAAATAATTCCAGGAGGCAACAGCCTGAAAGGTATACTTTGTAATACATAAAGCATATTTAAGGCTTTCTATCAGAATTTTCAACAATCAGAACAATTACATTCTCAACGCTACTTTGTGAGTGAATTTCTTGCAGAAAATGGACATGTGAGCAATCCAGCCTTTATGGACTTTGTAAAGCAAATAACTTCCAAAAGAATTTGGGAGTCACTGAAACTGCAGGAAGAAAGGCGATAAGACAAGAAGCAGACAACTCTGGAAGGAATTTGGGAATTAACTGCAGCTGCAGAAGACAGGGGAGGATTGTTAACTTGTGAGATAAGATTGTTAGTTTGCGTGCAGCAACTTAGTATATTAAGAGCTATCTCAGCTTTAATAAATGGCATTCACTTGATCATATTGATTGTGTAGTGGTGTCCATTTGATCCTCTGCAACACTACTTTATCTGTCAAAATGATTGTTTTTTACCATCATTTCAACACAGTATAGAAAAAAAACCTGACATTATGGCTTCACGTGTAAATAGAAAACTAGCGTCAGATGAAGCAAAAACCATTGAGAGCAATGGTAGACAAGGTATTATGTACAATATATTGACTCATTGTTGCCTCTAACCTTCAGAAGTCATGCCATCCTTTTCAAAAAAAATTGCTTTTTCTTCTGTGCTAAAAGACTATTTATATAAATGTCTACTAATTTATAACAAGCTGTTTTATATGATCTGCTGGTGTTAACACTGAAATTTCAGGTCATCAATATTTAGTATGAGTCACTTCTTCATATTTCCTGTAGTAATTATTAGATGAGAAATTTTGACTAGTTAAAATTCCCTCGTGTCAAAAGATTTTTCCTAGGGTCAAAAGATATCTTCAATAGTACAAAATGAAGCTCATAAGCAGAGAAAAGAGACTTTATTTCATGTAAACTGGTTAATATGCTTTTCATATGCTGGAAAGGAAGCTGTATTGGACACTCACTTTCTAGTCTACTATGCTGATATGTAGTGGCGTAAAGAGGCCATATGACTGAATTAAGATGATGACAACTTCTACTTCTTTACAACCTTTGGTCTATCACAGTCATTCTAACATCTTCTACTGAACCCTACAAAAATAATAGCATTATCACTGTTAAATCAATGGTGATAGTATTGCTCTTTAATTGATAGCCTCTTATCCAGGTTTAAAAACCCAAATATAGTTTCCTCCCTGCCTTCAGGTATACCAATCCATAGTTTTCACATGTCAAAAATGTGCAAAAGAGTCTATCACTCTTCTCTATTTTAGCTTCTGATTACTTTTTCATATTACTGGCAGAGAAACAAGACAAAACAATAAATTAATAACTACCCTAGAAAATTATTTTTATATTCTTTCCCCTTTTAATCTTCTACCAATGAGATTATGAGTAATTTTGTAAGATTCTGTTTAACTGAAGAGAACACTACGAATGCAGTAGAGTGTCCCCAGCTAAATCTATAACCTGGTAGTTTGGGAACTCTTCCTGAGGCAGAGACTATGTATTTGAATTTATTCAAAAAGAAGAGGGACTTGTCCTGTCAAACATATGAGCTATGTAACTACTAATCAGCTGCAGGAAAGAAGATAAGGATCTGACTTAACCAGTTTTGAAAGAAAGTGACAGATCCATTATATTTTCAGCAGATGCTGCTCTTTCTGTTAAATTCTAAGAAAGTCTACCAAATTGAACTATTCAGGTGACAAAAGCTAATTACTTCATGAGGCAGCTACCTGTAATGTTTGCCCAGCAATAAACTGATTTTAGCGGTTCTCTGCATGCCCAAAAGAACATGTTATATGCAATGGTTATGAACGGACTGTTCATGACCCCATAGTTGGGGAGAAGAAAATCAGAGTAGGGAGATATAAGGACAGCAGTTCATGGTGTAATCTCTTGGAAAAAAAAATACAAAACAGTAAGTAAAAGCATTTAGACCATTTCATGGATCTGTTTCTCTGTGCCTGATGTGCTGAAAGGCATTGAAAAATATGACCATTTATTTTTAGATCTATTTTCACAGTTTGGCTGAGCTCCTTTGGAAGATTTTTTCCTATTTTTATAAATTTGGCTTTTTATCCACATGTCTAGAGAAAGAAATTTGTTTCTGACAGCATAGGTTTTTCATTCCTCAGAATAAATTCCACATTTCTATATCAGTAGATTTGCAATATTTCAGCATTACCTTTAACTCATTAACATGCAGGTCTGTGGGAGAAGGTCTCTAAAAGTTATTTTTCATTTTCAAAACTTTTTTGCACATAAAGTTCATGAAAAACACTGCATTCAAAGCTGTTCAGCTAATTATTTTTGAGACATAAAGAAATTCAACACAACTAAAGCAATTGCTTATCAGTTTGTCATTGTTAAATTTTGCCTACCCTCAAAAAAAATTCCCCATAGAAAATCATAATATTATTGAGTACTATGTATTCCATCTTTTCTACAAAGGGACAAGCTCAAAAACCTACAGACTCAAAAACCTACAAAGATGCCTGATTTAAAAACACAATCACTCTTCTGTGGTACTGCAAAGGGAGAAGCACTTCTGGATGACCAATTGAAGATATTTATCTTTATGGTAGGTAAAATGTTTGTGCTTTTCACTTTGACATCCCAGTTTAATACCTAATGATAGATGTAGTGAGACTGGCCTATGGCTCCTGGAGCATAATCCATATCCCTATCTGAGCCCCCTGCTTATATACTTCAAAATGGCTCATACATCAGCCACTTGAGCAGGGACACAGAGTCAGGCAGTACCAATGCTGAGGACATTGGCACTGCTGAGGGCATGAATCTTGCCCTTCTTTGGGCAGGAACATGTTTATCTCTACAGAGTTTTACAGGTTCTACAGACTAGAACTTTTTGAGTTAAGTTTTATTGTTAGAGGAACAGGGAAAAAAGGGGACAAGAGAGCATATCTGGAAGTTAATAATCAGGTACTCACCTGGAAAAGGAAGAGTTGGGTTGACAAAAACAGTAAAATTCAGCCCCTGAGCCAATATCAGAGGCAGCTCTTATCTTGGGGAAATAATGCTGATAGGATTATTCAAACCTTGCTAAAATCTTTACCACTTTGAGGTAATAATTGCAGGCATAATGCAGCAAAGGTAACGCAATAGAAAGGTCAGACTTTATCAACGCAATGTTACAATGTTTAACAACTTGTTTATATATAACTGGCTCCATATAGAAATTTACCCTAGTACTGGCAGGAATATGATTTGCAGTAATGCTTCAAAATTTCCTGTGCATTCATGCCTCCTTTAGTGGGAATTTCTCTTGCAACACAGATTAAGAAAAAGACAAGTACACAGGAAAGCTTTCAAGGGCATTTACTGGGAAATGGACAGTTTTCCCCAAAATAACATTTTTTTTTGTATGATCTTGATAATGAATATCCTAAATTGTTTATATTTACTACAATATTGTTCTCCTAAATCTCTGCTGCAAACAGATATGCAAAACACAAACTCACAGCAAAATATTTCACGGAGATCCAAAATGAATAAACAGCTTAAGAGCTCCCTCTAATTTATTCCTTAGGTGGAGAAGAGAATTTGGTCCATGGCTCATCCTACATTCAAGTGATGAAAGAAAGAAAAAGACAACAGCTACAGATGGAATATAGAGGAGAGGGGCAATGAGAAGAAAAGGAAGGATGAGAATTTTCTGTGGGAGGAAAAGGGGAAGACAAAGAGCATCCTGTGTGAGGCTCAATTTTGGATTCAGGGCAAAAGAAAGCCCAGAGCAACAACTGAAATGGGGATAGAAAAGAACTGTCAAGGGAAATTGAGGATTCTTAAATAACTAGCATTTTATCTCTGGATGAAACAAATGGCCCTGGTCTATTGCTCAGCCTGGAGTGTGACAGAGGAAGCTTAGGGCTACAGATGTAGCTTGGGAATGAAAAAAAATGATCTACAGAGCCAAGAGATGATGCTAGAATTCCCCCTATAAGGAATATTTAGTTTCTGGAGGTAGAGATATTCCTTAGGGTATGACAGCCTACATATGGTTTTAGATAGGGTTAACTAACATTGAGAGAGCCCAGAGCTATTGAAGAGGCCTAGAGCTAGAGGTGAAGAGACTGCCAAAGAAAAAAGCTGAAAACAAAACATGCAAACAAGCAAACAAACAAAAAACAGCTGATGAGTTTTCAGTCTTAGGAGGAGCAAGGCAAAGATGTCTTGCCTAAGGCAATTTACTATAACATTTAGGTGGAGGGAAAGGATGAGCCCAGAGCTACATTCTAGAGGGAGATGAAGAGTATCTTCCAAAGTAAAATAAGGGTTGATCCTCCATTTCTTCTCTAATTATGAAGAGGTATGATTTAGGCTAGTGAAGGAGTTAGAGTTAAAAGAATGTGAAATGACTCAACTATAGGTAGAGAGAGGCTAGAAAGGGATTCTAGAAATCTGCAAAAAGAATTCTCACGTCAGGAATTTTAAATGAGGATAAAGGTTAGGGCGTATTTTTAGATGAGTCAGCTTAGGGTCAGCTTTAAGGGAAAGACAAGGCCAAAGTCAAAGGGGTACTAAAAATGCTGAGAAAACTAAAGGTCCTCAAGAGTTACCTTTCTGTAAATTTTTAGTGAAGTGTAATGCAAACAGGATAATAGAACACAACAACTATATGTTGATACTATACCAGTGGGGCAAGGAAACTTTTTTGAGGGGATATATTTTAAAAGAAACAGAAGTGGGCTTCCTCCATGGTAGATTGGCATTGGACTGCAGTTAAAATACCGCAATAAGCCTGACTGTGCAGCAAGGCACCTGATTATGCTATAGGAGTTTCTGAGAAACGCGAAACCTTGTAGGAAACATTTTGTCAGGAGAGTCATCTGCCTTAATTCGATAGTATGTTGTGTCAAGGACTGGTTCAATTTAATCTTTTTCTTAAACCATAACCTGATTTGTAACCAACTGATGAATCATTTCTTTCTTCTCTGTGTTTTCAGATAAAATAGATTTTTTTCCAAGAAATCCCATGGTATTTCCCCCAAAATATCACATATTTTCTTCTTTGATACTGCAATATTTAAAAAGTTTTGCTATTGACTTACAAATATCACTGGATTTCTAATTATTTTTCTTTTGATTTTTAAAAGTGGTGCTATTCTACTTGAAGACATTGACAAATTTTAGGCCATGAGTGCTAAGATTTAAAAAATTACTTCAGTGATAGCAACTTGGCAGTCACCATTTCTAAATAAATAGTAAAATGATTCATTCTTTTTGTCTTCCTCCTTGAAAAGGCAGTGCAGACTACTAATTTATTTGTGCTGCAAGTTTTGAACATTAATTCATATGGAAAAGATAGTTAGGCATATATGAGCAGATTATATTCCTGGGAATAAAATAATATTGTAGCCCTAAATGGATCTAAGATTATAAAAAATCTCAATGTTCTTTGAATAACAAATAAATGAATGAGACTATCTCTCTCTATCTGAATTCAAAAGGATAAAAATGGGGCTTGATTTAGTTTTGACCTCTAGTTCTGCTGAATCACTGAAATTTAAAGAAATAATCACCAATATCCTTTGAATTTGAACAATAAATACATAACCCTTAGCAACTATTATGCTTGTCTCCTGTATGATTTCCACTTGGCCACAAGTGCCACATGGGTCAGATGCTGAAATGTCAACTTTGAAGTCAGATTAGATCCCTGCAGATACAGGAAATACCACTTAAGCATTTAGCTATGGACTAGCAAAATTCTATGATTTCTTAGACAGGTGAATGAGTCAAGTCATTGAAGGGCAATGACAGTAAGCACTCTGCAATTTCTAAACCTCATAACAGCATGCAAGATGAGGCACCAAAAGTTCCACAGGAACTTAAGGAGGCATTTCCTCACTGTGAGGGTGACAGAGCACTGGAACAGGCTGCCCAGAGAGGTTGTGGAGTCTCCTTCTCTGGAGATCTTTAAAACCCGCTTGGATGCAGCCATGTGCTCTAGGTGATCCTGCATGTGCAGGGGGGTTGGACTAGAAGACCTCTGAGGTCCCTTCCAACCTTAAGCATTCTATGATTCTATGATTCAGACCCCTCAAACTTGGTGGCTTAGTTTCTCATAGAGAAGAAATAACACTCTGCCTGAAAATCTTTCAGAAAGTTTTAGGAGATTTTTGCATGAAAAGCTGTGCCCTTCATATCTGGGACATCCAATTGCCTAGTCACTGGATTAATTTGGTTTGCTAGTAATTGGTTTTGTATAGACTCATTGCCCTTCTTTGTTGTCCACAGGTGAAATGCTGCAATTCTATTTCTGGACTATACAGTTAACTTTGTAACTGCCACTTGAAAACAGGTTAATATCAATAAAACCAAGACTGACAGGTTCTGCTGGCTCACCATATATTAAATGTCATATTAAATTTTGGCCTTCCTGTCAGCATTTATTTGCTTTTAACAAAGACTCTTCCTTTTTCCCCTCTCTCACAATTTTGAGATTTATCTAAACCTGAAATTTTGCTGTGAATCAGTATGAACCTTTCTCATTACAGTTACTTATTCATATATTTATAGCTTAGATGATGTATTTGTCTGACGGACTGTCTTAGCAGACCAGCATGTAGAAAGAGATAATTCTGTGTTCACCTACTGATCAAAGTACAAGGAAGAAGCTCTGGGCAATTCAGATGCCAGAGACACTTAAGCCACTTTCTACCTCAGTCACATTAATTACATCTGTCATTCATTTCAGATAGTCTCCTCTGTTACAAAAAGAAAAAAATGCCATTCCTAGGAGCAAACAGTTTACATGCCCTTCCTTTTGTGCAAACCGTTTTGGACTTCAGATGGCTTAAGCCATCCATGTATTTACAAAATTAAAATCTTTTAATTCGGATGAAAAGTAACAATTAATGTTCTTTTTCCTAAACTGGAATGCAGCTTTATGATTATATGTTAAGTTTAAAGAAACTATTGGCGGCTCAGTCTGCTTCAAGAATACAGGACTCTATCACTGGAAAGCAAAGGAGCAACATATTGTTATTATTATTTGGTATTGGTCCAGAGCATTTTAATCTAAGCAGGTAAGAGCAGGTGAGGGAGGGCCATACTACGCATCAATAGTGAAGTGTAATGGCAGCATATGCAATGTTAATATTCTGGCAAGGAGAAAAGAGAAGAAGGTACAGTATGACTTTGCCAAAAAGATCAGAAAATGAATATGTGAACTGAAAAATTGTAACAAGAGATTTTGATAACTTTGGAGATATAACTGAAATTCTGCTCAGAGATGCCTTAGGTGAAAAGAAGATGACTTGGAAGAAACAGAACTGAAAAACTTTCAAGAAATGGCCAGTTTATAAAATTCTGACCTATAATTATTCTCAATGATCTGTGACCTTTCTGCTTCTTAAGAGTATAGTTCAAGGTTTGTATTTGAACAACCACAAACAAAAATCTGTAGCCATATAACAGCTCTTTCTTCAGATCTTTCTTATATTTATTACCCAGAGGACGAGTCTGTGTCTGATTCATAGGATCATTTTGATTACTTAATGAATACAAAATAACTCATGAAGACCCTTAATATGGATCAAAGGTTAACATTTCTTAGTATCATCCTCAACATTCTGTGCAGAGCAAATATTCGCTTAAAAGATAAGCCATATCACCAAATATCTACCAGTGTTTTGGTATTAAATTCCTTATTTAACCTTCTCAAGAATCAGTGTGTCAAGTGGTTTGTGCATTAAGACTTGATCCTGTAGTGATGCAAGTCAGATAGTCTTCTACTGCCATTGTTATATGAATCCTTGGTATGAGAAGATGTTTCTCCTGATTGAAAACAACTGTACAAAAGACATATAGAGGTATGTGCACACTGCAAGAGTCCTATGCAGAGAGGTATCTGCACACTGTAAGAGTTCTTTGTTGATATTACTATATGAAAATACTTACAGCAATAAAGTGCTTTTAATAGACACACAGCTAAAGGCTTCAAGGATTGTAATTCTATGGTAATCACAACTCAAATACTTTAATGTTCAATTAGAAAAGAGTAAGAAAAGTCCTAGTGTAATTGTTTTTCCTTCAGGGGAGAATTACTGAGGATATTATTTTTTTCTTAGCTGACTGGTTAGTAAAAATACTGACATTTCAGTGTTCTTGGCATTTCAAAGTACAGCTCATAACTCGCACTTATTAAAGATCCTATTACCTTTTTATAATAGGATTTTTTTTTTTGCTTAGGAGACCTTTTACTCCAAATGGAGTCTTTCCAGGTCTGAGACATAACCGTGAGTGTGATCCAAGGCCAGGTGAAATTCAGCAAATATTGGCTTTTCTGAATGGATTTTAGTTTTGATCCTATGGCTTTCAGAATCTCCTTTCTACTTTTGTGTAATCAAGTCAAACATATAGCCATGTCTCAGGGGTACTGTGAAGTTGAATCTGTTAATGTCCAGAGAGGCACTCAGGTATTACAAAGCAATAATAAATTAAGCAGATGGCTACATAGCCTTACTTAAAACTTATAGTGGATAGTTACATTCTACCTAACTGAAAAACCATACCAGAACTTCCACTCAATACAATACACACCACTACCTGCCTCAAACATACATACAGAGTTGTTCTACATGTATGAGCATCCTATTTCACTACCAAGTATCTTCATATCAATGGAGATGAAGTTTATGATTTGTGAAGCAGTTTGCATTTTTTTGGAAGGAGAAAACTAGAGTAATGACAAATTCTCTTTTTTTTTCTTTTTAAATAAATATTTCATTTGTAGAAGGGAATAAAACAAATCTGTTTGAAAAGGATGGTCAACTGTTTGTGATGTTTATTATCCTTTTTTAAATTACAGTAAATAGAAATTTTTGTAGTAAAAAGTTTGTAGTAGAAAATTTATTGTCTACCTATCATTCCATTTTCCATATTATTTTTATGGATTATATTTCAGAATCATAATTAAAGATGTTAATGCTTATCAAGCTGTGAGTGAAGTATCAGAATAATCCATGGAGATTTTTCTGTGAATGGTAGAATATACAGTACTAAATATTTTGTAGATATTTTTTCTCTAATATCTGTCTACGTCATTTTGTTGTTTTAGCACAGTCTCTCTACTCAGCATGCACAAAAGTAGAAGTGTGACATAACAACAAAATACTTTGTTAATGAGAAACGTATTATCTGTCAGGTTCACAGTCACAGGGGTAAAGGATTTGAACAATTAATTCAGAAGACCATGGTGGCCAGAAGAAAAAGAAAGGAAATCTCTTGCTTCCTTCAGGGAGACCAGACAGGTTTGAACATGAGGTTTGACAGGCTCATGCAAATGTGACGGATTTTATGCAAGCTAATAGAATAACATACTAAAACAGAGCTTGCCTTTAATTAGAGTTGGCAAGCTGGAAGGAAAGCCCATTAAGCCTGAAAGCTTGGAAGGTTCATAGTGTGTTGGACCACCCAAGAGAAAATTAAATTTTCAAATACTTTCTGCTCATCTAGGAGCTCTCTGACATCAAGAACAAAAAGCTTCAATTATAAACTGTTTAGAATCTAATTGAAAAAAAAATAAAAAAGAGAAATCTATCATGATCCATTAATCCTCTTGAGAAGAAGGCAATCCTTCATTGTCATTCAGTGCCCCTGTTCATCCAAAGGAAAAAGTCTACTTAGGCTGCCTATAGGTACTCTTCAAGTCTATGAATGAATATTGGGAGTATTGAGATAATCAGCAACATTACAGAAAGGAATAGCACAATCTTACAGGGACAATACTCCTTCCTAATGAACCCACAGAAATGCAAGTGAATTATATTTGAAAGTCATTCTTATGTAAACTGAGACCTTGAAAAGAAATTTTAGAAGGATTTTTCTGTGCTTAATTCCTCTGAACGAAATAGTGTAAATGAAAAATAATATGTGGAAAATAGACGGAACAGATGGTTAAAGCGTAGATAGCATATCTCTTCAAAGATAAGGGAATAGATGATGTTCCCATTCAGCTTACCAGAAATTCCAATTTAGAAATAGGGGAAAAGAAGAATATAGATACTCTCTGTAGCCTACCCAGACTATCTTGCTGTTCAGCAAAAGTAGGATTATTTCAGCACCCTAACCTCAGCTGTCCAGTAAAACCCCAGTAATGCTAGAAACTGTAGATAATGTGCGGATTTGATCATTAAGTAGTCTTTAGAATATTTTTCCATCTATGGTTCTAGCATACTTTGGTACACTCTCAGTCAATAATCAGGTAATTGCAGGAAAGGACTTGCTGTGTGAATAAAGAGCTTGAGGTGCACCCAGGGAAGAAGACAGCTTCACCACAGCCCCACTAGACAGGTACAAAACCCCTGGGGGAGGGAGGTCCAAGTCGTGTTCTGCTAGGTAGACAGTCACATGTCAGAGCACAGTTAACCAACCCATCTCATTGCTACTCAGTGTGCAGGCTCCTACTCTATACAGCCAACCAGAACCAAAGACAACCACAGAGAAAGTAAATTTCCCATGTGAAAGGTACTCCAAGTAGTTCTGCATCAGTCAGAATGATGCTATGTAGCCTATTATGAACTTGTAGTCAATTTATCAACTTTTTAAGAAAAAAATCAAAGTAGAACATTCATATATGCTATGACTTCAAAGGAAAACTAGTAAGAAAACAAAAAGCCGAAACATTTGCCATAATTATGTCAACTACATCCATCAGAATGAAATTATCTGACAAAAATCATTCCAAAGTTTATTAGTTGGTTCATACAAAAGTGTGTCCACTAATGCCAGAAAAAATAAAAAATTCTGGGAATTTATAGTATTAGGTGAATACTAAAAATATCACTATATGAACTGAAGGCAGCTAAACACAGCAGTTAAGAGGAAACAGTTAAAATCATCCATGACTTCTGCTAGAGAATAAACAGAAATGCAATTCTCTCCTTTCCTACCTCCTAGCATCTGGCTGGCTAAATATTTAGATTAAGAGAATATATCTCCTGACAGATAAAATATTAATAAAGCCTTGCAAAAATTAGGCTAATAAGAGAAAATATATAAAAATTAAATTTACAAAAAACTAAAATGAATAAAAATCTTCTGAGTGGGCTGCCTTCTGAATCCCAGAATCCTAATTGCAAAGAAAGATTTCTACATTCATCTATATACAAAATGCTACTTTGTTAGTAAATGAGAACATAAATAATTTAGATCAAGAAATATGTAAAATACTTTAAATGTATTCTGATTTGGACAGAATTATGTTTTTAAATCCATTTGGCTGACCTTTCTCATGTAGAGGTCTTATTAAATGGAAATAGTTATGAATTTTGCATGTGAAAGACTGCAAGCATTTGGCACTCTCCCAGCAATAATTTTGGTGAAATAGGCTGGATCACATAACAGAGACATTACTAGTATTCATTATGTTTTCATTTAGGAAAGGGTACAAAATGTTTATTAAAACAAAAAAAAGATTCCCACTTGGGCTCAAAGAAATTTAATAGTTCATATCACATTCATGGAGTATATAATTTATTTTAAAGCTAAAGACCATGTAATTAAGCTGCTTCAGAACATTTATGTAAATTAAATTAACTGAGGTTTATTATACAGAATAACTAACTGGCAATATACACATGAGAAACCAAATGCTATTTGGTATCTGAAGTAATTTCTGAAATAGGGACTAAGAAGACTGTGACTCAGAAGTTACACAGATATTTAAATAAGAACAAATATGTGCTTTCACCTTTGCTCTCAAAACCTAACTTAATCTGCCTGTATGTCAGGGATCACCAGATAACACCATTTCTCAAAATGCCTTAAAGGTAAGAACCCTGTGGTGGACATGACACGTGCTTTCTTTCAGTGTACTAAAAGCCACCTACCTTGCTTAACAAGATGTAGCAGGCATCAGCTACAGTTGAGCCATCCCTGTGCTTTGTCATTCTTGCTTTGCTTGGTGTCAAGTGAAGCCTTCTGAAGAGTTCCTCCTCCCACAGGAAAATGCACAGACCCCTTGGGAACAGCTTCAGGAAAAGAATAATCAAGGGGGAGGTGGAGAGAAGCACTGTAGGGAGGAGAACATAAGGAACACACAATAAGCAGAGAGCCATTAACAGGTAGAAATAGTGGGGCACATATTTGCAACAAGACTGTGTGGAGCTTGTGAAGTTGAGAAAACCTGTAAAAATTGCTGGGCTTTGTTAGAAAATCATTAGAAAAAGCTGAAGAGAAAAGACACAGCCAGCAAATGGAAAGATATATTTTCAATTCCTCTCTTTACAGTATTCAGTGGAGCCAAGTTACAATTGCTTTATTTCAACTTATGTTTCTTTCTAGAATTTTGCATTGTAATCAAACCTCTGAGATTGGAAGTTTTCTCATATTTTTGATGGGCTCCCTTTAAAAAAAGGCCCACAAAGAGCCCACAAATCTCTACCAAACTTACAGTCCATCCCAAACGTTATCATTTTTTGACGTTCTACAATGTGACTTTTAACATAAGCTTTAAGCACCATATGGCTAACTTTTTGCTTGGCTGCACAAAAAACAAACACCTGAACATATTATTTAGTGTGACATGTTGCCAATTAGCTCTGACACTGATGACTGCTGAGAAAACAATCTCTCTCCTAAACATGACATTCTTTCCCCCATTAAAAAAAAAAATCTATATTTAGTACTGCTGAAACTGAATCTTTGAAACTAGTCTCAAGTGCATTTCAAATCTGACCCAAACTCTACATGATTTTCTATGTACTTAAGAAGATGTGTCCAACAG
Source organism: Nothura maculosa (assembly GCA_032353885.1). NCBI lineage: Eukaryota > Metazoa > Chordata > Aves > Tinamiformes > Tinamidae > Nothura > Nothura maculosa. The sequence goes on from JAUBOD010000339.1 coordinate 187,109, forward strand.
AACACTCACTGAATGCACAGAAATCTCAAGGGCATTAACAGAACATACCTGTATAAATTGTTGAATTGCTAAGAGAACACGGGCTTGCCTTAGACTCATATACGGCCATTGTCGTATCTTCTGCTTGTTTTTGGTTCAAATACTTCACAGCGTTCTCATAGTGTTTGGGCTGACAGGCTCAGAGAATGATTTGCACAGATTTCAAGATCCTTTTTCTAAAAGTAAAAGCTAACTGTATGCTCAAGCAACACAAACCTGAAGAGATTTGAGAAAACTAAACATTAAAGGGTAGAAGAGGAAGAAAAGAGATAACAAATAGTTTTAGTATTAATATCTTTTCCTTAAAGTTTACTTACAATTTGACCTGTATTCATAAGTAATTAGACCGTATACAAGAAAATATGCAAGTGGTCTAGCTTTCCAGACAGCAACTAGTCTGCTGCTTCTGCTACACTAGCAATTATTCATTCATGAAAATATTCCCAAGAAAACAGGACTCAGCTCCACAAAACGAAGCAGGTGTTTGCTTCTGATTTTGTGGAAAGCTTCATTCTTATCTAGAAAACAAAAAAGATCAACAATTTCAAACCTGAACTGTATCAAATTTTTCAGTTGCATTCCCCATCTAGAATTCTTATTCAGCTAAAGGGGATTCAATTTTTTTTTTTCATAGTGTCATATCAGCTACCCAAAGACAGGAAAGAAAGCAAAAATGTTTTTAGTGCCTGCTTTTCCAATTTCCATAAAGACTGCTGTATCACACACATAAAAAGTTTTAGCTAGATGCTAATGACTTCATCTTAATTTGAGGTTAAACTATTATCTACTAAAAGATTAGCTTTAGGATATCTACTTTTAGATATACTTTTAAAAACATTTTCTTCATATAACATTCCATCAATTTAAGCTTGTCCTATGCCATTACTATAGATTTGGTATTGGTATGTTATTAACACTATATTTATTGCTATGGCTTTACTATAGTTTTATATTTAAAACTATATATTTGGCAAATATATGCTAATATTTGCCAAATCATTCCTTATTCTGAGATAAAACTAGTACTCTATTTTAAATACATCAGTTGAAAAGAATATACTCAGTGAAAAATAATTAGAAAACAAATTCCCAAATGCTTTTTCACTCCCATATAAAACTGAATTACTTCATATATATTTTATAGGCATATAGGGAGGTTAATCATGACAATAAAAGATCACTAGGCAAGAAAGTAACAGCAATACAAAAGGATTACTTTGCACTAAAATTAAATAAAAATTAATTTATCTTTACCCTGTTCTAACACAAGTCAGTTCCGCAATTTTGCTTTGCTTTAATCTAACTTTGAATTTAGTTCTGCTTTGGAGGTAGGACAAGACAACTGCAAAGGTCTTTGCCAGCCCACAGGTCCTCTACAGCACTTCGGATACTAAAAAACAAACAAACAAACAAACACACACTGCTCAGGAAACTGACCAGAGGTGTTATATCTTAAGACTACCTTGTAAAACTTTCTGTCTTGCTTTATATAAAAAGTAAGTTATAGCTTATTACATCAGGGTAGCTTTGTAGCATAAGGCCTGGTATTCTGCAGGGAAATGTTATTTAAAACCTAATTCTGTCCTTGGTTCTTCACCAGTCAATATACCCTGTCCTTGAAATACACACAGGAACACAGAAATGTCCCTGTCACTGAATTATCTTGGAATTTTTTTTCCACTTTCCTGCTCCGATATAATCTTTACAGCTTCATTGACCAGTAGAAGTACTTCAGGTGGGTGAACTAAGCGTAACTACTGAGTGAGAGCAGTGTTTGGCCTGGCAGTTACAGCATCAGCTAGGTAAAGCTGTGAGTGTGAAGTTTTCCAGGAACAAACGGTATTCATCTCTGTTTTTCTGCAACCTAGGAGGCTATTTTGACTACAAGAATAACAGTTTGTAATCTTCACATTTTTCAGTAGAAGAGAAATGACTATCTAAGCTTCCAACATATTTGCTTGCTTTTCTTAGATGTTTTTTGCAGATGCCTGAAAAGTGTGGAAAGCACAACAATGCCACATAAGCTTGATAAGCTGCCTGCACTGAAATCCCCTTTTCTGAAATTAGTTTGCCATTGGTAATTTATATCAATTTTAAGTCGAAACTTGCTCATATATCTCCCTCTTACACCACAGTTACCTGTATGCATGTATTGTAAATACCTGTACAGCTGCCCGGCTGTTGCGGGTGCTTAACAGCACTTGCAGGTGTAGGATCTTAGCGTTCTTCAGGAATTCTTATGCGTGATCTTGAAGAGCACTACATTGTCTTCATGCAAATTAATCAGGATTTAATTAATTCAGTAATTAATCAGGATTTTTCAGTCTTGGGATTGATTTTTCAGGTTAGCAATAAAAACCCTCTATCTTATTATTTAAACTTTAGGAAAATCCACTTCAGATTGGCCCTCTGAAATACTGAACCTGAATGAACAGATAAAATCAATAATCATACCACCTTAAACCAGAATCAAGTCTAAATACACCATCCAAAACACTTGTCAAACATGTTCTGAAGGCATGTCTGTGGCTGAAATGCCACAACATTTCTACAAACTCTATTTCTGTGCTTGACTATTCTCATCATGAGAAAAAATTCCTTATGGTCAATCTAAACTGTTGATGTAATTTCAGAACAAACTAAATAAATCCCATATTTCACATACAGCTTGGCTTGGTTTCTTCATGCAAATATTATTTCTTCAGAAAAAAATTCTGTTAAAAACCTTTCATTGCCTTTACTTTTGTATTTCTTCCATATACACATTTTTTGATGTGATCTGAACTTTGTTTTTCCCCATAAAGTTACCTTGTACAGTTCTCCACTTTTTCTCATTATTTAAATGGCCTATTAGTATTTTAGTCTAGTCTGATTTCATGATCTTCAGTGTAAGTTTGCTTAAGCAAATTTACAAACCTCATCCTTATAAATAAGACTATATACATCTATATACCTAAGCATATAGCATATAGCATATATAGAGAGAGAAATACCTTGCAGGATTTTCAAAAGCGCCTCAGTATATTTCAGAAAGTCCAATTTAACATTTCCATTTCTTCTAGGATTTGCTGTTATGTAAGGGCTGTCATAGGGGATCAAAACTAAGCTCTTAGTATGCCATCCTTTGCAGAACCAGCTGAAAAGCATATTTTTCCTATATCACTGTGTGTTACAGATCTCTCTGACTTTTACTCCCTGTCATGTCTCT
>JAUBOD010000339.1:190455-204722 GCA_032353885.1 Nothura maculosa
ACCAGCTGAAAAGCATATTTTTCCTATATCACTGTGTGTTACAGATCTCTCTGACTTTTACTCCCTGTCATGTCTCTTCTAAGCTGAAGAAAGCTCGTCCTGTATTACGTCTTTGCTCAAGCTTTAGCAGACTATCCAATTTTTTATTTGCCAAGTAGTAAAACAATGGTAATAACAGGTCCAAACATTCCAATATCTTGTTTCTGAGAAAAGCCAAGAATGATTATTTGCAGGAAAAGTATTGGAAAAAAAATGGAAAAAACACAGAATGATCCTTTCACCTCTATGCCCTTCCAGATTCCAGGAATAAGGTGGTGTCCTGGGGCCATACCCTGTCATATATTTAAAGCAAAGTCATTTTCCAAGAATGTGCCTAATCCTTATCCTATTTCTATTTTTTCTTTTGGCCACCAGACTTAGAAATGAATTCTTCAGTGTAAGTATTCACATAGAGTACATGATGTAATTACTTCCTTAAAATCTTTACTTACATGCTGGCCACTATCATTGTTCAGGTTTAGTGCTTAGAAAGGAATAAATACATATTCTCTGTAAACTCATTTCCATAAAATTTTGGTTTCAGATTTACCAGATCTGCTCTCAGTCATCCATTTCCAAGCTGTAGTGCTGTAGTTGTAGTGCAACAATTATTGAGATAATTAAATAGCAGCGTGACTGTGGCCTAATTAGATCAATGCAAAGATTATTTCCCTTTCAGTATGCATCTTACTATCTTGTAGATGAGGTGTCATTTTATGCAATGTCACATTTTATCAAACTCAATTCACATGCTTCTAATCTTCTGCTGCTTTTAATTGGAAATCTATATAAGTGAGTGAATAAATCATTTATGCTGTTGTTTGGTAATGGAAATTTCATAAGTGAATGCATTTGGGAACACTGGACTTTTTTGGTACTTTGAAAAGAGTTATTGTAATAATAAATTGAAAACTGAAAAATGATTACATAGCAAAACTAATATATATTTTGCTGAAGGTATATGCATTAATTGCTGAACTGGGAACAGTTATTTTCTGGAAGAAACTATTGCATGGCTTATCAAAACAAATTCCAACAAATATATCAGGTTTTGGTTATTTGAAAATTATCTATTTTAATATTATACATAACTCTTTACATTTAAAACAATACTCACCTTGAATAAACTCTGTTTAACAAGTCAAGAAAGCTATAAAATGTCCATTTTATTCCCTGAATATTATTTTGAATTTTGGGGAAAATTAACACACAAAAGGAAGTTAAACATACACAGTTCTTGACAATTTATTTTAAATATATGTTTAACTTCATCTTGAAAGATGCTGTTGCAGTGGATGTTAAAGCCAGTGGGTGTACATCCAAGTATATATATGTCTGTGACTGAATATCCATGTGCAAGCATAATATACTTTCAGTCAGACACTCTAACCAGTTCATAAATTATCTTATTGCTAAGAATGGAAGAGTATACCAACTGGATAACAATTTTCATAAGCATGCAAAAAAACTTGAAGTGACCTTAGAGATCAACTTGCTGTTTAATACTAGTTTTGGGAAATGCTATTCCTGAACTAACAGAAAGCACTTTTATAACATTCATTATTATATATGTCCTTCCTAGATTCTTCCTATTCACTTAGTAGAAACCCAAGCATCATACTAGCTCCCATATTCAACTTTTTAAACAATTTTTTGGCTTGAGGATCAATAGGAAGCAAATATTTAGAAGAATAATTGAGTAATTCTTTATCACTTGAATTTGTATTTTAGAAATGGCTATATCATGGTAGTGTCAATAGATGGTAGTGTCTAAGGTAAAAATCAATGCTGTACTATAGTAAACTAATAATGTAGTATTTTGTGTGTAGCCTTTACTTTCTAAAAAAAACACACATCTTTATTTTTCAGCTTTTTATTGTCATTTTTTCATACTGTTTCCTGTCTACTTATTCACTTAATTTTGTGGGTTTTTTTTTAAGGGGGATTCAGCTTACTTAGCTTTAGTCATCCACGTATCCACTGTTGGTTAGAGAGTCATTCAGAGGGCAATTTAAGATCTTAGGCTAATTTAGATGACTTTAGATTAGACACCTGAATTTAGATGGCTAAATTTAGCAGAAACAAATCTAGGCCATTCTGATGTTCTCTCTCTATAAATATATATATACATATAATAATGTATGTAATACATGTATGTATTACACATATAGAGGACAATATATATATATATTCTGATGCAGCAACAAGAAAAAGAAGTCTTCAATCACTATGTGTGCTAGCCACATAGAAAATGGCATAAAGCTAATTCAAATCAGTATATTTCTTCCAAAGTAATCTTTCTTGTTTTTGTTTTTAAAAATGTGTCTCAGTTGACATGCAGTTTTTCTACTCAGGTATTCCACTACAGCTCCTTTTTTATTTACCCTAAAAATATATAACTTGCCATGCATAACTATATGTCCTGGGACAAGAGATGCATTTTTTGACAGGATGGAAGCCCTGCCTCCACAGAAGACCATGTGGGATTGTATTTGTGTCCCAAAGTACTGGAATGATATCTTGATTTTTTTTAGCGTAGATGATTATTTATTATAAAAACTTAACTCTTGATTATAAATTTCCTTAATAACAACAGTAAGTTCCTAAATAACTGTTAAGGCATGAAGTGCCATCCAATTCAAATGCAGAGAAAAGAATTTAAATATATATTACACAAAAATTTAACAACACTGGTACTGGAGCACCTGAAGGAGGGCATATACATGTTTTTGACAGTGACCAGCAGCAAATGCCTAACAAATATTGATACTTTTCCTGAATAATGTCCTAGTAAGAAATAACAAAGACTAGTAAGCAGCAGAACAATCAGCTTTAATTATAAGTTTCTGAAATATTTTTCTTTCAAAAAATTAATAGACTGGAATAGGTTTCCCAGACAGTTTGTGGAGTCTCCTCCTTTAGAGATCTTCAAAACTTGCCTCCATGCAATGCAGCCTGCTCTAAATATCCCTGTTTGAGCAGGGGCTTGGACTAGATGCTCTTGAGAGGTCCTTTCTAACCTCAATCATTCTGTGATTCCGTGATACATGCCAGCATAAGTCAACAAATACAACCTTCTGACACGGCAACTGTTTAAGATTATAGGTGATTGGTCAAACAGGTTTAAAAATATAAATTCTAGAATCTGAACAAGAAAAAGTAGTGCTCCTCTATATCTTTAAATGTGGTTTCCTACATTGCAGATATATTTCACTGTTCTTCAAATACTTTTTTCATAACTGTGTCTGAAAAGTAAGAAAAATAGGTCATTGCAGTTTTGAGAAGGGATCTTGAGAAAAATGAATCCATATATCTGACCTCTCAGCTACCTGCAGTGTACACTTCAGTACCTGTTGCAAATCTAAAGTAGTAGAAAAGAAAAATTGCTGAAAATGAAATACAATATTTGCCATCTTATACAGATTTAAATGACAGAGAAAGCAGAAAAAATAAAATTACTGACTAAAGCGGCTGCATATTAATTCTTTTAAAGCTATCCAAATAGTGAATAATGAAAACTTCTATTAGTGACAGACAGTATGATGCCTTTCTTTTCTGTTCTTTGGAAGAAGCAGAATATGGAATAATTCTATAGAATGTCACAATGCCTGTAGCCACAAAAGCACTAAACAATACCAAGGCAAACTTTTATCTAAATACATGACATATATGGTTTCCTTTAGTGACTCTGGTGACCCCACTGGCATATGTCTTAAACTATTTAGTTTCAGTCTTGTTAAACTGTAGATTCCCTCAGACAGTAAAGAGTAATGTTCAACATATGAGGCAAGCTTAGTCATGCAGCTATTAATAATTTTGATGAGCATTGGCTGGAAAAAAAAAATCCTCCGAAGCCTACCACTTATTTATCCTTTATTGATCTTATTTTTCTTAGGTTTTGAAAGGATTTGTGTTTATCCATACTTACACTCTGAGCCATAAAGCACTTTATTTGTTTTGGACTATTTTTCTCTGCAATACATTAAACAGAATTTAAGAATGCCATGCATATCTATCTTAAACTTGGTCATTTAGTATAATAATTAGAGATTAAACTTTGAGTTGGTTGACATGATGGCAACTACAGAACTCATATGAGTATTGTATTCAGTTACATTGCAAAGTAGTACCACTCAAAGACAGACTTTCATTTGTTGGTCCCATGATAACATATTTTGTATCAATCAAATCTCTAATTCATTGAAGCCTACAATGTTTCCTTTACAGAATAACCTCCAGATGCCACTAAACTAAGTGATTGTGTACTTGTACAGTTTTCTCCTGGTAAGTTCTATTACAGTCTTCTGAAAAAGCAAGGATACATGGACAATGGAAATTTTCTAATTATTACCTATTTCTAGGAATTTTTATTCCAGCACACAATTTGCCTTCTTCATTCATGTCACTTTCCCACCATGTGTGGCAAAGTTTTTTGAACAGAAAATGTTGGATAATTGATGTCAAAAACTGATAGTAAAGATATTTTATTACTTGGGCATATTTGTGAACAAAGTATTTCATTAATAGAATGAAATATGATTATATTGATAGTAAAATAATGTCAAATTGTAAGGGAAAAGTATCTGTTCAAACAAATACAAAATGAGTAATTTTAAAAAAATGTTTTAGCTCATTTAAGGCATTAAAGGAAGAATAAACAATTATTCCATATTAGAGACAACTAAATGGTAGACTAAAGACATGACACAGAGACAAGGTCAGTGTCTTTTTCCTAATTCACCAGCTAGTGGAAATTCTTAGTAACACATTCTTAATCTAAAAATTTAAAGTAGTTGACAAAGCAGTCTTTTTTCTTGTGCTACTTCCAAACAAAGGGCTTAATCAGTATGCACCTTGGCTACTCTATGTTTTAATAACATGAGGAAGACTGAAAGAGCAGTTTTGCCCTAAACAATAGAAGGGAGTGGTTTAAAAAAAAAAAATTCCCCACCAAAAAGTACAAATAGACTAGAGTAAGTTTGAAGTAAAGCAACTAAAAAAAAACTATTTAGTGTACTCTAATGACAATTACTCAATTCCCTCTTCCTTAATCCATGTGTAGTTATTGAAATACAAAATAGAAAAAATATTTCTCCTACATCTATCTGCACTAATGAGGCAGAGATACACAAAAGCAAGCTAGTCTGACGGTCACAGTCCAGAGAAAATGTCTTTCCTTCCCAGACCACTCAAAAGTTAGGAAATGTTTTGTCTTTGATTGCAATGGAGACTTAGCTATCTAAATAAAATTTAGAATATATGAATATATACACTATTTTTAGCTTTGCTATTAAAAAGTCATGAGTGTATGCTAGATATTGCAGTCAGCTCCTATGAGGTTTATTGTAGTTTATTGCATCCTGTTTGTAAAATTTAAAAATACACTTACGGATCACATGCTTGAAATAAAGGTTATGAGGTAACTATAGCATAGATGAGTAAATTCTATTGCATACATTCAGAAGATTTGTGGGAGTCTCAGAAAAGTATCAAAACATATTATCCAGTTCTCCCATTTCTTGACCATCTATTGATTATCTTTGAATTTGAAATATATTAAAATAGATCTTACTGAAAATTGTCAAGGTCATCTTCTAAAGTGAAAAATTGATTTGTATTTCTCTATTAATAAAATAACCAATAATTATTTTCCTCACAATATTCAACACAGAAGGGATTAATTCTTAATACTACAGATACTACCGGAAAAATAAGAAAGCACATCAGCAAACAGCAGGCAAAATCTTTTGCCTTAGGATATCTGTTGAACTTATAAAGAATTAAAAATTAACTAAAATATTATGCTTTCATTCAAATGCTCCATGAGCTTCCCCACAGAGGAAGGCTCCAAAACAGGAAAGTCTCTCCTGTCTATTACAAGCAATTCTGTATCACTGGTTTCGTCTTCTGGTTGCCCAAAATTGTTCTTCAAATACTGTTGCAAAGTAAAATTATCTAATAATCTTTTATATACCTTGTTAAGTGATAAAACTTGGAAATTACTATTTTGTAAAGTATTAGCACACCAGTGCTAAAACTTCAGCAGCAGCATCAGTATCTCATCAGTAGTTGCAGCATTAGTATTTTCTAAAGTTATATTTGATATAAAACCTTTTTTGTTATGTTGAACATTTCTGAACTACAGCTGTAAGATTTGTAGGCTAATGAATATGCGCATACTAGAAACATACTTGTGGAAGAAAAGTGTGAAAATATATGGAATACTCACAGTGCAAGAGGAAGAGAATGGCTAAATTCCACTGATTAAGCACCTCGAGTATTACTTTCAGTTCTACCTTTAAAATGCATATTTCCCCACAAGACTTTGCCTCATGTCAAAGTTTTTATGACTACAAACTCCTAAAATGAAGAACAAAAAAATGAAAATTTTGATAGAAAGAATGAAACTGTTCGAGATTACTGTGCATATGATTATGTAGATTCTCTCTGTTTTTCCTTCTCGCATACCAAAGCATGGAAGGTGGTATAAAATTCAAACAGTATGATACACAAAGTCCACATTCATTCATGTTAGTATAAGGACACAAACTGAGTCCAACTGACTGGACTGATTGATTGGTACTCTTAGTTTTATTTTGATCATCATTTTATTACCTTCTTAATCATTATTTAACATCATTTATGTCACAAATGCTGGCAAGATACAATTTCTGCTCCCACTACACAAAATAGGCTTCTAGGAATGGCCACTAGCAACTAAAAATACCTACCAGTAGAGCAACGCTGGGAACAGGCAGCTGGAAGTACAGTGTGTTGGCCCAGGTCAGCATCTCCATAACGTGCCCCATGAGCCATTTATTGTAGCTAACTCAGTTGGCTGAAGATTTTTGCAATTGGCTTTCAGAAGTGTTTTTGAGGATAAGAGAAAATAATTGAAGTCTTAGTATTTGGCTGAGAATGGCTTATTTAAGTACTATTCTAATACATATTAGGAGCTCTTCTTTTTCTTTTCAAAAATGTGAATGCATTTGCTATAAAGTTTTTGTTTTGACACTTAGATATATTCTTTTTATGTTCAGTAAGAGTCAAAGTATGGTACAACATTTTGCTGTCTCCTCTGTTTTACTCTTAAGTTGCTTTACCTACTATAAATTAAAGCCAAAGCAAAAGAAAAAAGATTACAAATGCAAGAAGCTAAAATTAGACCAAGCTAGCAATAACTATTAAGCATGTGGAATAATATATACCTGGAAATATATTTTTGTGTAGACCAGAAGAGAAAAAATAAATATAGAAGGAAATAACATAACTGGACACTGGTGTAACTTACATCAGATTAGTGCTTTTCTTTCGGGATCCAGGGAGACCCAGGGATCCCAAGTAATCTGAGAGGGACTTCAAAATAACTTTAGAGTTCACTGTGTTTACTGCATTCTGAATTATTAGTGCTGAGGAAGTAAATGCTCATGGCTCTCCTGAAGAAGGAGGTCTTGGAGAATCAGATCATCCAGCAAGGCCTGCTGACACTCTGGGAGAAGCAGTTCCTGGGGCTCCCACATCCAGACAGAAACCACAACACACATCCCTAAATGTCATACACAAATGCTTGACCCTGCTCCTTGGGACATACTATCTGAAGCATTATAATTTCAGTTAATTCCATTAATGCAAACTATTTATAGGTAGATTGCTCTTAAAAACCATTGATTTTAACCTTGCATGAATTAACATCTACTTTTCCAGATCATAATTTCTTTCTTCACTGGAGATACATCACAATCTCAATCAAAGCAGGGAGCTGGTCTTCTATTTTTAAATTCCAGTCTAATTTAAAAAAATACAACCTCCAGAAATTCTGCTGCCACTACAATCAATGGAAGTCATGATAACTCCAGAACTGTGAAACGGTTTCCTCATTCATAACTGATACTGCAATATTTATGGATTGCTCTCTTATCATAATTTAACTGCTATTGTTATTATAGTGGCAATAGGGCAATAGTGTGTCGAAAACCAAGCTCTCATAATTAATACATAAAATTGTTGACCAACTGCACTGAACATTCATGAAAGTGATAGTGAACAAAAGAATGATTTTGTTTGCAAAAGAATGATTAACTAGTAGCAAAGGGTTTTATTTGCTTTTAAATTATGAATTAGGCCCTGTATTCTTTTAACTATAGTGCCACTCTGTCACAATACATCACACACACACATTTCTTTTATCAGCTAAAGGTAGCATGCACAAGCCTGTTGAAAGCAGAAAACCCCTCGCAATCTTCACTAGTTACGTAAGACACCTGCAATGTTGTCTCCCCATTTCACATGTTGTAAGAAATGAGAAGCAAATAAATGCTCCATGTGATAAATGTCACAGTTACACTAACATCAGAGCAATTAGATCTGGCCTCTAAGAAAAGACTCAGTTGCATTAGGGCTGTCAAAATAGTATTGATATTTCATTACCTAGCGTTTATCTATATTAGTCATTACACAGGTGATTTAGGCAACGTTTATCAGATAAAATTTTCCAAACTCTGGAGAGATATAAGTTCCATGGCAAATTTTAGAATACTGTTCTTCACACAGAAAAATTAAATGTCATCCTTTTCCTCTGAATTTGTGATATTTACAACATATTAATTATACTCATATACACCAGAACATTAACAGAACATATCTCATTTGAAAATACATTTTAACAGAATGAAATTAGATTTTTATCAAGTTGTAGATCAAGAATAATATTTTACATATAACAATAATTATATATATATATATAGAAAATAACATTAAATTTCAAATTAAAGATAACCACCTCCTAAAATCAGATTTTTGAAGCACAAGTCTTATAAGAGCTTCAAGAAATCATGTATATAACTAGAAAAAAATATTGGTATTTACTGCTTATATCCATTTCTTAAACCTGTCTGGCTTTCCCTTTGTATAGCTGCAGCTCAGTAAACACAAGTCTTTAAAGGTGTAAATGCATAAAAAACATGTTTGTATAACAATAGAGATTTCTATTCAGTTTGACAGATATTAGATTTGATCTACTATGTCTCTCACTCATTTTCAAATATCCTAATTATCAAGGAAAATGCATTCCCATCATGTGAATCATGGTACAAACACTGAATAAATCACAACTCCTTCCCTGAAATGTTTAAGATCAACTGTCCTTCGAACACAGTCTGAAGTCCTATGCAGTACTAAGAAAATTGAAGAATTACTTGTAAAACTGCTACTTTCATCAGCTACTCCCTATAATTTCCCTTCCAGAAATCCTTTATTTTTTTTACACTATGAAATTCTCGTTTCTCCAATCTCCCTCATATTCTCCAGGACCAGGTCCTTCCCCAAATATCAGAATAATAAAAAATGAAATACATTTTGCAGTAAGAACACAATAAAATCTTTATGCCTTCCTAATGCTGCAAGTCATTAACCTTTGAAAAGGAAATTAAAAAGACAGTGTGAGTCTCTAATAGCCCGCAGTTTTCAAGTGAAGGCTCCTGTGATTATATAAGGTGATAAAGTTATCAGGTACATTTTTTTGAGAAAGTGGTTTTGTCATTAGTTTTTGGAGAAAGCAAAAGCTGTGGAACTTTTCTATTACTCGTTCTATATATATTTCAGTAGACAAGAGATCCTTCATTGTGCTCCGCGAGAATTTCCGAGCAGACAAAGGATGCAAAGTGAATAAAGTCACATGCTCATCTCACACAGCAGAAATAACAGGGGAAAGAATCCTTATCTCTCCATTTCTCATCCAGTGCTTTCAGTCTCCACAAGTCTACACCTATTTTCTGTTCAGCTAATTATAATATTTTGTAACACTATTGCTAAGTTTCTGCCTTTGAAGACAGTGACGTACTAAGTCTACTTTAACATGGCAGTGTGAAATTTTGGGGAAGAGGAATCATTTTTTAGAGAGAAAATTCTCATCGACAGTATCATTTAAACATACAACCTTGAAGGACTTTTATAACCAGATTTCCCAGTGATTAACTGGATCAGTTATTTGCTTCTTTTATTGTTCTGAATCACATTAATTGTACTAAATAAAAGTGCTGTTGTTTAACCTTTTTTTCCTCATTTTTTCAAGTTATCTTTAACATTTTCAGATATCGATACTGTTCAGAGAAGGAAGATGACCACAACTGATAGTGATGCTTTGACAGTATTGAACTGCTCCAAATGAAGAAATATTACTTTTAGCAGGTAAATGGAAAAAAAATTGTGGGTTTACTCTTTACAGTTTCTGTATAGATGCTAGTACACATACCCTCATATAAATGTATATATGGATATATATATATGTGTAGATGCTTGCATACATGGTCTGTATATATAAATAGTATAAATAGATGCCAGCAAGGAAATAACTAGGATGAAATATTCAGCTTTTTGCTTCTACTAGGCAGTCAGGAGATCTGTCAATATATTTCTTTGAGGCAATTGATATTATACACTTGTGCATATATGCATATAAGAAGAGCAATGAATTTCCATGAAATCAAGTAGTTTCAGTTCTGCCCAGGAGAGAGATGCTATTCTGTTATGTTAGAGGATTCCTGAACCTACGCCTTCAGAAAATTTATTTCTGGAAAGGTAATTCTAGCATAATATAGACGCATATTCGTGTGCAAAGATGCTTGTTCTCTTTCTGTGTTTATTGGGCACCTAACAAAGTACAGACATGCTTGGTTACACCAGATGCTACTGTAATATTAAACAGCAACAACTGCTTGTCCTGTACCATGCAACACTTGCTAACATTTAACAGAGATCTCTGAAAGTCATAGAATTATGCAGGGCTATTCCCCACTGATGGGAAATTTATTTTTAAATGAAATTTAAAAAGCCCTGACGCTTCCATATATTCTTCATTTTTCCCTAATATGTAGCTCTCCTTGTTAAAATGAGAGTGCTACATTCCTAGCTTTAGGCTATTCCATCTGACATTAAATACAAATTATTCACATGCCTCAAACATGAGTCATTGCACTAAATTTGTCTATCCGATTTCCCCTCGGGTTCAAAGTTGAGAGTGCTCCCTCTAAGCAATATCTAAATTAGTTAAATTCTAAGAGATTTGTAAATCATGAGACATCGAGGTTTTTCTTAGGTCTCCAGCCTTTTAAAAATTCTCTTTACTGTGAATGGCTACTTGAATAGCCTCTATAGCATTTAGAGTGATATCCTGGGCAAGAAAATCTGGCATCATCTTTTGCTTTCCAAAAAGCAAAAAGTCTTTTGCCAAAGCTTGTTTGCACAGGTATTTGAGATGCTCTCCTTACTTTCCAAACTGACCTACACTAGTGAGCAAGTTGAACTGCAACCACACATCTTTTGATTCTGAGATGTCAACCAGAAAATACACAATAGAGATTTTACATCAGTTATGGTTGTAATAATTTCAAAGTTATTACCACCACGTATCAGTTTTTGACAGATAATGAGTACAGAATATAAGCAGTAATATCTAACTAAAAATAAATCCTGTTTTTATCTATTATAAAAATATATCATATATTTTGGCATTGATTTTACTTATTATTTAAAAACTAGAAATTAAAAATCTGCATGTCTATCTCCAGCAAATTAAGGGATGCATCACTGCAATCAATGTTAGAAATAAAATTCCTTCCATTTATTTACTTTTTTCATTGTAATTAAAAATGTAAAGACATTTCCTTCCTTGACTATGGCTCACAAAAGGTTTATTAGCTGGATGAGTATCCTGTTTGTGCAGTTCACTAATTGCCTTTAAAAGGAAAACAGAAGGTAAGAGGTGTCAGTCACCTTTCATTAAATTCTTTTTGGCTATCCAAATGCTAAAAAGTACGTTTTTTTTTAAAATGGAGTAAAGTATAAAATGAATCAGCAGTCGTAGGCCATCAGTTCATCTCAGCAGCAAATTCTGCTGCATATATCTTATTAGACAAAGAATTTTACCTTCTTCCCAGTAGAACAAGATGAGCCTCATCTAAAAGTGAAGGTATGCTTGTCTTTCCAGAAAACTAGCACATTGTTTATTCACATTGGAATTTGTAGTGAAGCAGGGAAGATTTATATTTTTTCTAGCTAACTGTTTTAACACATTTCATTGCAAACAGCTTCATGGGGGGGGGAAGGGGGGAATAGTCATGAAGGTCAGAGAAATCTTAACAATGAACCTAAAACAAAGAAACAAGGCTAAAGCATTGCTTGTATTTCTAGCATTTAACAACATTACAAAACTTTTACCAATACCATCCCTTAAGTAGCAAGAAAGCATCATTTGGATTCCAGTAGGTGATAGGAACAGAAATGATAGAGCTTTGCTGAACCAACATGTAATTCACTGATAACAGGGATCGGGGGTACGATAATTTGAAGATAGTGTGTTCGAGGGGGGAAAAAAAAATTGTGCAAGAAACCTTCAAGTGAACTGTGAATATTGGAGATTCTATTATGTAGCCACAGTGTAACACAATAGACTTTAAAGACATTTTGCTTAAAGTATTTAAACAGCTGGAAGAAAAACTAACAAAGAATGATGCTCTGGAAACAATGTGTAAGGAGGTTTTTTTTTAAAAAAACAAGTCCTTTTCTCCATATTAAAATTCATTAATGAAAATGAATTAATGAATCATTAATGAAAACATCAAAAATTATTTGTTCAAAGCTACACCTTCAGGAACTCCATGTCCCCAGTACTAGAAGTACTAGTAATAGTACTTCTTTTACCTATTTCCATTCAGCTCCTTTTTCAGTTAACTTTTTCAGCTAATTCCCACATATTCCACTAAAGTTTGTATAGTCCTACCTTTCAAAACTTACATGTCTGCATTTCTTTTCCTGCATTACCATTTGATGGGAAAAATAGAGAGGAAACTGCTGTGGGATTGGATTGTACGCTGGTGATTTACTGTCGCAGTGGAACGGACCACTCTCCCTACAATCATCTATTTGTTCAAAACCTGCAGAAGGAAGACAAAATCTAAGCAAGGAGAGTATATAACAACATAACAATGATCTCACACAAATACTTTCCTGCTGCTGACAGTATCAATATTTCCTATTAAATTTCTATTTTGTCTGGGCTGGCCAAAAAGTGATTTCATGGAACAATCTGAAGTGTAAAAACACATTTTCATTGAAAACTATTTATGATAAAAATCTGTGAAAACACAAATAGCCAGAAAAGAGCAGAGACAGGTTCAATTCCTTTTCCAAAGCACAACAGTTATTTTCCCTCACCAATGTGAAATGCAGTTGGATTTTTCAGAAGTGCCTTTTTCTCTTTATTTCACATTTGGGGCTGTCCCATTCTACACATGAGAATTCTGGTTGGTTGTATGAACTTAAATCACAGAAGGCTGTTAGTCATAAAAGCAAAAAATAATGTCAGGACTAGGTTCTCTACAGTCAGAATACCAGAAAGTCCTCGAGGGAAATAACTGGTGTACCAGTCAGTGGGAAATATCTTTCACCAGCCCATATCTCCAGGTTAGAGCCTAAACTTAAAAGATTATTGAACTGTTAAGGACCTTGGCCCAAGGGGGAAAACAGAAGGGGGATGAGCAGCTGAAAGAGGCACAATATCCAAGAGGAAAGTCTGTCCCTCTTCATGCCAAGCTAGACAGAAGCTCTTGCAAGGCTGTGGTACTAAGCTAATTCTCCAAGACCTCAAATCTCAGCTAATTTTTACAGGGAGTGCGCAGGCAGGCCCCAGGCTGTCTGTATCCTTTTGGATGAATAAACAATACATCAATTTGAAAGAGTTATTCTCTGCCTCTTTAATTAGTCACAGGCCCCAGGCTTCTGAAGAAAAGTGCCTTCTTACATTAACTGCATTTCAGCCTGTTGCAATCAGAATATTTAAAAAGGCAAGGTGACAGGCCCCACAAAGACACTGAGATCTGTGGAGATCTACACAGAAACATTTGTGTGTGGAAAGGGCCTGTACACTGCTACTCCTCTTAACAGATCACACACAAAGAAAGAATACAAAGCCCTTTTCATCACCAAGCAGCCAGAGAGGGCAAGAAGCATCATCATAAGGTGATCCAAATGATTTGCTACGTAACACCAGAGAAGGTGTTAGGTAGCAAATCATTAGACAGAAGGTTAGCCAGAGAAGGAACTCACTGTACATGATATAGGAGAGAGCTCACAAGCACAATTTACCCATATGTAGTCACAGAATACAAAGTAAAATAAGTAAAAAATTGAATAAAAAATGATTGGCTTGCCATGAAATATTTTGACACTATTGA
>JAUBOD010000339.1:204822-218322 GCA_032353885.1 Nothura maculosa
ACAGAATACAAAGTAAAATAAGTAAAAAATTGAATAAAAAATGATTGGCTTGCCATGAAATATTTTGACACTATTGAAATGAAATCAGAGAGGTAAAAATTCATTTTGATACTTTCCTGTCATAAATGATGTTAAAATTGTTGCAGCCCCACAAGATGATTCACTTTTCTTTAGGAAAAAATTGCAGTTTTGTCAAAATTGTTCAATGTCATGCTTTCTGTCCACATATACAGCTGTGGTAATAACACTCTCAACGCTAACATCATTTTCACATATCATCTATCGGTCTCAAGATGCTTCACTAAGACAACTAAGTATCATCATAGTTGCCCTCATATTACAGATGGAAAAAGAGCTATATCAATATGGGCATGGAATAATTTACTTGCACCAGAACACTCCATCATTGCAAACAGGTAGAGAAACCTATCTGCTATTCCCAGAGGACCAGACAGCAGAGGACAGATAGTACATTGCTTGTACAGCTGTACATTGACAGCTGCTTCATGTTGAGGACCACCTTCACCAGGGATGCTGGTTACTCTGCATGCACCTCCATACTGCTCGGCTTCCTTACTCACCAATCATTTAAACATCCAACTACAACCCATATCAACACCAGCCAGCTACTCTGTCGCTGCAGAAGTGAGAACACAAAACTGAACTATTAGTAATCTTTGCTTTGAAAAACAAAGAACTTCATTTCACAGAAAAACCTTCATTTTTCTAAAGTCACAGCTCCTATGTAGTCAAATCTCCACTTTTCATGATGGAAATCTAAACATAGGCATAAATATATTCTTACTCTTACTCCATTTCTTTATATTTAAAAGCGTGCCCTGATCTTCATCTATTTGGTGCACTGACCAATGCAACCCACAACTCAGATAAGCCCAAAGTATCTTTTCAATACATTTAGTTACTACTTCATTACACTTTTTAATTGACTGTGTTAAACTGGACATTTCCTTTCTCTGTGTATGTGCTTCTTCCAACTTGAGAGCTACCAATTTCACGGGTATTGTGTACTAGTCAAACTAGATCAAGACCTTGCTTTCAGCAGGTCCAAGTGTTTTCCTACTGATGCTACTGTTTGTTTTGCCCTCTAAGTAAATGTTTTTCTAGGACAGCCAAATGTTAATATCATCTGTAGGAGGAATCAGCTAGCATATTAGAAGTTTAAAAATATAAAGACTATCACATTAAGGTACAGGACTGCAGAGAGTTCTCTTAAAATCAAAATAAGTTTTCAAGCTGTTTAAGACCATTCAATTTTACAATTTCACTACTCACTAAGGAAAGGCTGATATACTATTACTGGAGCCAGCAGGGAGTATCAGATACTGCAGAGTAAGAAATACATAGCAGTGAATAGTGATTCTTCAAACACCACAAACGCCTACAGAAGTGCCAAATGAAACCCCTGGGAATACTGTATTGAACTGTGAAATTCTTTCCAGTAAACTACCTGTAAGACAAAATAAAATTCTATGAGAAAGTCAGACAGCGCAAAACCTTCTTAGAAGGTAGGAAGAGAAGAATCAGAGAATGGATATATTCCTCCCATATTCTTCACAAAAAGCTTATTTTTTACTGTATTCCTAGCAGCCTAGCAATTCCTTTCATATTATGCAATTTTAAATAAATCTACTATGCAATCATCTTCCACTAGGATTCCAAATCCTCTTTTTATGATGTTGTTAATAGTGTTGGTTGGAATTACTTCCATTGATGCTTTGATTGCTAAGGAATACAATGTATGAATTAGAAATTACATCTCCCAACTAAAGGCAAAAGTTTTACTACTATACTTCACAAAGCACTGCAAAGAAGAAAGGCCAATTAAAAATGAATAACAATCTCAAATTGCTGTTTCCTAAGATCTGCTTTACTAAACTGTCTGTTTTATTTTGAAAATTCTCTGCAGAGCAGAACCACTATGTTCAGCATAGGCATCTGTTCAACAGACTAGTTTCCCACCACACTGTTTGCATCTCCAGTAGAATTTATAAAATTAACAAATATCTAAAAAATGTGGAGACTAGCTTTTGTTTTCATAAAAAAAGATTAAGCAAAACATTTAGCATCCTTTGTGGCCTAGTCTGCTATGAACAGTATAGAAATTACACAGGAGCTCCAGAGACAGCAGAATGTCCAAGTGTCTAAAAAGAAGCACAAAGAATTTAATCACATTTTCAGTACATGGCTCTTAAATACAAAATGGGATCTGGAGGAAAAAAACAAACAAACAAACAACAAAAAAAAAAACCCGTTCATGAACTTCGCAAAATGCTTAGCATACATTCCTAGCAGAAATCAGACATTTTTTCCCTTGAAGGTGTCTAGGAAAAAGATTGGTATCTATGTCTGTCTTTTTCCTTAGAAATTTTGCTGACCACTAGGTTCCAGTGCCATGTTCCCTCTCTCTGGAATATGGTATTATTTGTTGCTCAGTCCTTTGTGACAACAGCTGAGAGTCCAGCCAGTTAGGATAGCTCAGCCTTTCCTCCTCACTGAAATAGAAGTGGAAGTTTAACTCACTCTCTGCAACCTCACTGAATATTCAACTTCTGCCCACATCTTGGGGCAATTACAGAGCTAAAAAGCAAGAAGTGAGCTCTATCATTTTGTTTTGATAGAATAAAGACAGGTCTCGGTTCATCACCTCAAGCCATGTAAATTCATAGCAAAAGCAAGATCCAGGACACATGAGGATGTTAACTTTTCTAACTGGCTACTCACGAGTGTTACTCCAGGATCACACTAAGTCTATCAGATCCCTGACTAGAACACCTAAGAGTCCCAGGTAAATCAATGAAAGTTTTCAGCAGAAGAAGGGTCAGATCCAACTCTGCACCCCTTACCTCTGCGCGTAAGTCTTAGCACAAACAATCTAGACTGTGCTACCCCTATTCCATTTAGAGGATGTTACCTTTCCAGTTAATTAAAGAAATGGAGGGATGTACTGCAGAGTCAGGCTTGCTAATCAGTCACTGTAAAAATATCTTGGCCAAAATCCCATTGCTTAACAGTAATAATAGCATTGCTTTCTGCATAGCTTCTTGAGTAATTGACACAGCAAATCTAATAATTTTAATAAAGAATAAGAATATTTTGTTGACAGCAGTAACCAAAGAGTTACCATGGTTGCCATTTCATAAATTACTGAAATGGCTTCCTTTATTTTCCAGCTTGGCTTCTTAAGGAAACAATATGTCTGCACAACCGAGTGGAAATATTCATTTATCTGTTTAGCAGTACCCTCATAATCACTTTTCAACCTGTTGCAAATTTTTAACCAAACCAGGCAAAAACTTATAGTTCAAAAAGCATATTAGCATTTTACAGTGAACAGCACAGCGAAAGAGTTTGGACAAATAAATAAAAATGCATTTATAGCTTTAATGTATCACACAAAATCCGTATAACAAGAGACATAGTAACTGCCCTAAGCATGAAGAAAACCTTGTCTATACAGCCTGAACATGATCCGAATGCAAGACACATCTTTAGCAAATGATGCTTTGTTATCCCATTGACCATGAAGACATAGGCAGATATGAAGACAAGGAAACTATGACTTTGTCTCACTTTTTTTTTTTTTTGGGGGGGGTGGCAGGTGGGAGAGAGGGAGGCAGGAAGGAAAGGAGGGAGGCATTAGATGTTATGCAAGCAGAACATGATCTGTAGTTCCTGCACCGAGGATTGGTTGAAGTTTTATCTGGCTCTGTGAGGTTTCTGGGAGATTTCTCTAGGGAACTAGTCAAGCTTCTTCCTAGGTTTTCTTGGGGTCACCATAGTAGTGGAAGGCAAACATAACAGAAAAAAGTTAGATCTGCCTGCTCACAGATACATGGGCAGAAAAGCAAGTCTTATGATAGACAGATCTTTTGTATTCCCTTATAGCAAGGCCACTGATAATCAGCTCTAGTTTGAGCTATAATGTACTATCTGTGTCAGCAGATCAGCAAATACAAACTTATAACTGTGGCTATTTTTTCAGAATAAGCAACAGTCCTTTTCTATAAAGATTTCAAAGTGAGTACTCTTTCTAGCAACTCCATTTCTCATGGTATACTTACAACTACTCAAAATGGCAAATGAGATGCATACGATCATAACTGTGAAACAATTACTGTTTCAATGTTAATCAAGTGTTGTGTCCAGCAACTGTACCATCTTTCAAAGATCTTCTATGGCAAAAGCATAGCATTATCTTTGCTTAAGGAAAATCACACACAAACTTTGCTCTTACATCCATATTATATAGCTTGAAGCTACAGAGTCGCTAGTTTTTCCAACAAGGAGGTCATTTTTAACACCCTGTCTGTTAAACCCATATTCTTAAGCAAATTTTGTCTTGCCAAGGCCCCATGTGTACTAATTTTTCTCTGAAATTGTGAGGATTTTGACATGGTCTCAGAACATTGGTTAGGAAAATGGAGCAAAGCAGAGTATATCATATTCTTTTTCTGTTCGTCCTCCTGCCTGTTTTTCCCCATGTAATCCATTTCTCCACACATGCTCTAGCATCAATTCCTAGGCAAGCTTATTAATAAGCTTGCTCAGGGTCACATCCAACTCTGTCTGCATATTAATAATATCCTGGGCATCTCCCTGTTTGGCTGCTGGTCAAAAGTAAAATGTCACTAATGATTTTGCTCTATTAGGTACAGACATAGCTGTGTAGTCTATAGCAGGATGCTCTGCAGAATTTGATTCAGAAAAAATGGTAGCTGCCCGAGTTTGAACATTAGTTAATTTTTATCTTTTGCTACAGGAAGAATATCTAAAACCATAAGTCCATTTCACAAGCCAGAGACACCTCAGAAGCACATAAAATATACTTCATATATGCCACATAATAGTGGAGCTCATTACAGATGACATCAGATATTTTAGTACATCAGAGTAAGTCACCAAAGGAGGGGATTCTGTTTATCGCTCTTTGCCCTCCTCATATATGCTCTTGCTTCTAGATGTCTTTCAAGAAATTGGTAGAAGACTAGCTAACTAAGCAGAAAAAGAAATTGAAGAACTTAATGGATTTGCCATATGATCAGAGAAGAGCTAGCATGTAGTAGGCAGAGAAATCTGCAGCTGAAAGCCGGAGGAGATGGAGAAGGCAGGAGGGGAAGGAAGCCTGCACTTCCCTGATCTATTAACCCAGTCCTTGTTTTGAAGCTATGTTGTGCAACTTTCTCCACAAATAGCAAAAGTTATTTCTCTTGGATCATATTGAATGAGTTACAGTGGACAGCTACTGCTCTTTCACCCTTAAATCCTGAATTAATCTATTCCAGCCTTCATATCGTTCACTTTATGAAGCTAACAGAGAAAGCTGTCAAATGATCTGAACTCGCAACCTCATCAGCTTATAGATGCCTTATACCATAATAAGAATATCAGCAAAAGCAAAAAAAAAAAAAAAACTTTAGAGTATATTTTTTCCTTTGATTTCTCTTAAAATTTTCTTAGTGAAAAAAAAAAAAAAAACAACCCACGCTATTGTGCACTGGTTTCCTTTACAAACATGTGTGGTGACCATGGCTGCTTTTTCAAGCACTCAGATATGCCTTATGAATTTCTGTAGGTTGCCTAGATGCAAGAGCAAAACACAACTGTCGTTAAGATAGAACTCGACTAAAAAGGACAGTGGGGCCAGTTAAAATTTCCGCAATGTGTTGTGCCACTCCATTTCCAAATTATACTTCAGCTGAACTTCAGCAAAAATGTGACTCGTTGCCATGACAACAAGCTGAGGCAGGAGATGTTGACAAAGGCGAAGTCTGTGCTGCACATAAAGGATGAGCTGTGTGTTAGAACAGACAAGAGTGGTAAATGGCTTCTGTCTTCTGAGCTTCATGAATACAAACACCTCTGAAGCAGGCTAGAAAGGATGCTGCTTCTACTCAGTAAAGAGAAAACTATCCATGAGAAGTCTTTGACACTGCAGGTCTCCTGTTCTTCGACAGGTCACCCCCTACACTGGCTCCATAAACACCATCTGTGTACGCTGAAGAAATATTTCCAGAAATAAATGAGTCATATGTCAGATCTCTTGCTTGTCAGTAGCATGGCGGATAGATTTATATCAAATGATAAATATAACAGTAATAAGCTAATATCCTAGAATCCATCCTAAAACGTATAACCAGTTACATAAATGGAAAAAAAATACACGTTTTTTTCATGCTGACAAGTCATACATTTTAAGTATTTAACATAATGTGGTGGTTTCTTGCTTTTCTGATTTCCTTTTAGATTTTTAGCATAGCCACTGAGAGCTGTCAGCAGACCCATTCTCAGATTGTACTCAAGGTCTCATGATTTGACAACAGAAGAGTTGCAAAGTTATTTATTTAAATAAATGATCTGTCATGATTTCCAAACAGATCACAGAAGGAAGAATTATACACACTAAACCATGCCAAAGGAGAGCTCTGTCTATCTTGTATATGTCAAAACATTTATGGATCTAGCGGACCTCACTTCATGACATCGGTCCATAGATTTCCTATTGCTCAGGATATTTCCAATGACAAAACCTCAGATGGAAGCACCATTAGGCGAAGTCTGGCACAAGCACATAGTCCAAGACAGACACTGTACCAAAGACATTACAGAGGACTGGACAAGACAAATAGTAGGGAACATAACAAAGACAATGAGGACTACAGCAATTTGCCTAGCTGGACCCACCATTTCAGTTTAATTGCTTTCTAGGCCATAAGTGGAGAGCTAAATGTTCAACAAGTCTTTCTGCAAGAATGCAGTTATGAACTCTGTGTCCTGCCTGAATCTCAGACACTTTATACATTTGTATTTGTGTTGTTCTACTTATTTTCTATCATTCCCTCATTGAAGGTTTCTTTTTTTTTTTTTTAAACCTAAGGAATTTCTGTGAATTACTTACATACAAGGAATTACACATATCATGAATAAAGTGCTGCTTTCTATAGGACAGTAGGTAATGGTTGCTTAGTACTAAGGAATTAAACTATTCCACATTTTAAAATTTTGTAGAGTACTTTCCAAATATTAAAGCAAGCTTAGCTTCTGTCTCTAAAATCCACATCCCCTAAAGAAGAGTACTAAGAGCCTGGAAATATATTTCAGTCAGGATTATTTTGTAAAACTGCTGAATAAGGAGCCTTCTTGATCAACTTAAAAAGTTCCTGACACAGAGACACATTCACACAGAAGAATGCATGGTGATGACTATAAGAGGAATAAGCAGTGAACTGATGAGAAAGACATCTTTGCCAAATGATGTATACTGGCAACATGAGAAAAGGACATGGGTAGAAAATCAGAGGAGCAAAGTTATGTAAAACCACTGAAAAGACCAACAAAAGACAGCACATTCGGTAGTAAAGAAAAAGAGACTGAAAGAAAAGTCACCACCCAGAACAGCTGATTCATCAATCTCCATGAATATATTCTCATATATTCTATGAGAGTATGGCTTGTAACAACAAAAATCCTCTACCTGAAAGAATCCAAGCCACCTTTCACCTTCCAGAAGGTTCTGCTTTCCAACATAAAAACTATTCTAGGATGAATAAAAGTGGGGGAGAGTTGTGATTCTTGTTTGTCGTAACGTGAAGAGAACCCTAGTAGTGGGAAAGTTCTGAATTCTGCATTTAAAGGGAGTAAATTGAAGTCAGCTAAATGCAGAGAGGAATTTACATATTTACAATAATCAGGATAGCAAGAATCAAGGGATTAGCAGAAACAAGTGGAATGAATTCAGACACACTCTGGACCAAAAGAGAAAAAGAAATAAAACTTGGAGTAGAAGTTACAGATCCAAATGAACAAGAAAGACCTCTTGCATTGTCTGTTCTGAAATAGGGTATAAGAAAATCTTTAAAAGGAGAGTAGCATTTTATGGATAACTCTGTAGTTTAGTAAAATGTCTGGTAGTAGCACCTAGCAAAGCATGTGAGCTGATCTAAAAAACAAAGATTGAAAATTAAGAGAATTAAAATAAGTCTTCCAAGGGAAAACAAAAGAACAAGGCAATGATAATCACTTTTAGAGACCAAGCTTCAATTTCAAAATCAAAAGTGATCCTCATTTAAAATAATCAAATGTAAGAATTTATCAAAGGGAAAAGTTTATCATCATCAAAAGTACTATGTTCAGAAATTACAGTGTCAAAGTGAAAAGTATATTCAGCATACTGCAGCTATACATTAGAAGGTTTAATAATGCAATATCTTTCATTCCTAGCATAATTATATCTTTCATTGGCTTATATAATATTGAGCTTTCAGGCCCTGCTCTTAGTTAGGAGGGGTTTTTTTGCCTTGATTTTGTAAAGTTCTTTTCTGTACTTCAATTTTATTTTGGCTATTTTTATTGCTATTCTATTATTATTTATTATACTATTGAAGTATAATGTCCTCATTGTTCTTACTGAGCACTTCAAAGGAAACAGGTTAAATAGAAGCTGAATCTGTATTGTTTTTTTTCCCCCTCTGAAGACCAGAGTTCTCAAATGTCACTCTTGTCTTTCAGCTTTTATCCTTCTGCAACCACTGCCCTTCCTCATATTCAACAACTAAGAATGGTGAAAATAGGGAAAAAGTTTAAAAAATGTTTTTCATGCATTAACAGCTGGCTAATGTTAATTCAAAACAAAACAAAACCACAGAAACTACAGAAATGTTTTATAAGACTTGAAGTGTAAGCTTCCATTTTATCAGGCAAACATTTTCAGCACTTTGCCTTACTCCTTCATGGCATGAAGAATATTTCACCCTATTTCATCAAGTAAATGAATCTTCCTGAAGACGGCAGATATGGGTCTGAGTATCTTTCAGGCAGGAAAAGGAATTAGATTTACTCTTCTACAGTCCACCCTAAAGAGCTTGTTAAGAAATAAGGCACTCTGCTTCCTGTAGTTACGTTTTTGTGGGAACTTGATCTATTTGATCCAATGTTTAGTTTCCAGTCGCAGTACAGGTTAGGCATGAGGCCAATGTTTAATTCTCAAAATTGAAATGTTCTTAACATATGCAAAAACAGAAAGCTCAGTTAACTTGCTAACACAGTTGTAAACTGGCTATCGATAGACTAGCTAATCTAGCCTTACGTTGTTGGGTAAGGACAATCCTGAGGTCACAATTTTGATATAAACAGTAAAAATTATAATTGACTTGGAAACTCTTCTTGCTCTAGAATCTACTTTTCCTTTAAAAACAACTCAAAGGCATATATATATTAAAAAAGTACATACTTATTGCTGTAAAAACTAAGGCTTATAAATTAGCATTTCCTCATTAGTTTCTTAATTCAGCCTCTGTGGAGCAGAGGAAAACAACTCTGAGTCAGTTTCAAGCATTGCATTGTTACTCCTTGTCTAGCCAAAAGGAAACTGGTTTGGCTTTCCTCATAGAAATGCTGCTCAAGAGTGGCAGGCACTCTAGTTCAATTCCTGCTTGTTAATGTTCAGCCTGTGCATGCACACTGGAGTTAAATCTCCAGATGGGAAGGATAGAGGCTTGACTAATTAGTTAAGCCAGTTCGCCTATCACTCATCACTTGGCAGATGTACAATACTCTGCTCTAAGCTATTCTGTAGTTTCTTGGCTCCTGTAGAATTTACTGATTCTGCAGTTGGCTGTTTCTCAGAGAATCATCATTATCTGGTGGTTCCAGGAACATTTCCAGGCTCTTTTCTATGAGGCAGTCATTCACTAATGAATTACATCGATCAGTCTCAGTCACCTCAGATCCAGAGAGTTTAAGCTGATGAACCTGCCTTTAATTCTAAATCAAAAAAGCATGGTATAATTCATGCAGAAAATATTAATTATATAAGGCTCATAACTACATATATCAAAGTAAATGAATCCTGTGCAATTAAAGACAATCAATTTACCTTGAGATACAGCCACTTAAACTGTTGTTATTCTATGGCTTCACATAGACCAAAAATTGCAGAGCTTTACTTAGTCAAAAATGAAAAAAATCCTTCCTCCCTTTCCTACAATAGAAGTTCTAGATTTATGTGTATGCATATATGCGATCATCTGCATCATATTTAGATTTTCTCAGACTTTTTTAATATCAGTAATAAGCATTTATTTAATCAGAAAAGTGATATTATACATCAAGAGAGCAATTGAGATTTTGGACTGTAGAAAGGGACCAAAATTTATGCTAGTATTTTAAGATAGTTCAAAGGACATACCCTGAGAAGTAAAGCAATAAAATAAAACCACCAGATTACTAACGCATTCATATAAAAAAACTTTTTGATTTGTCTCTTGACAGAAAACTTTTAAAATCTGAACCTACAGTGTTATCTATACACTTGCAATGGTCTTATCAGACATTATTGCATGGAACATGGATTTGTATATTTTATCATTCTAGTGCTGTTCAGTCTTGCCTGGTATTTGGGAAGAAAAAAAAATAATGAATGACAGTTATGAAGTCATTCAATGTCTTAATTTCATCCTGAACAAGCAACTCCAATTTCTACAAAATCAACCTATTCAAGCATTATATAGAAATTCTATAAAATTAGATAAATATATAAATAGATAGATATTTATATCACAGCTATTTCATGACTTGACTTCAGGTACTTTTTGGTCCTATGTCCTTTTAAGTTGTAATAAAGTTTATAGGTACATTACTTGGGAAAGAACCACTACTGACAGATGGTTGATTAAAAACATGGACAGAGATTAAGCTAGAAATAAGTTGGAGGGCTAAAAGAGGTAATTAAAATGGCAACTTGCTCAAGAATGCAGAAGAGAGGTCATTTTTGCCCTTAAGAAATACATTAAGCTATGGTACAGTAATCAAGACTCCAACTGCTCAATGGTTAGAGACAGAAAATCCACTCTGTAGCTACGTATCTTTCATTAAAATCAGTTCTTAAGCTTGATTCCAGATATGCCCTAATTTTTTTCCAAAGTTTAGAAAGATAATCCGGCAAGCTCCTTCGGAAAGATTTTGCAAGTCCTAGAGTGATCACTGCAGCTGTCGTGACCCATTTTAAGTATAGGTAATATCCTTAAAATTTGCTATCTTTAATATATAAAAGGCACTGTAATGCCTTTTAA
Organism: Nothura maculosa; assembly: GCA_032353885.1. Classification (NCBI taxonomy): domain Eukaryota; kingdom Metazoa; phylum Chordata; class Aves; order Tinamiformes; family Tinamidae; genus Nothura; species Nothura maculosa. The sequence goes on from JAUBOD010000339.1 coordinate 215,910, forward strand.
TTTTGTATTTTATGTTGAATAATGCAACAACTTAATGATCGTCTTCAGAGAAATCTTTAAATGGTTCTACTTCTAATGGTCACACGTTCAAATTATATCAATGTTTCTGGGATGTGTAACCTCATTTTGCCTTCTAGAAGCATGAACTATTCAAAACATCTACCAGAAACAAAAACATAACACACTCTCGCTCACCTACAGAACTTAGGGAAAAAAAGAGAAAGAAATGAAAGAACAAGGGACAATCCAGATACAGTACTGCTGATAGACATGCTTTGGTCTTGTATTTTTTATGGTAACATAGTAATTTTTACAATTTATTTAATTTTTTTGTTAAACTATAAGCATACAATTTATTTGTCATTCAGAGTAGGTGGCAAGGGAATTTGTGAAACTATATAGCTATAAATGGAAAGATATGGCCATATTTAGATTCAATCATTCATTTAACTTGGATTCCACAAATTTTTTTTTCTCTGAATTTAGATCACCTTTTTATATTGTCTTTCAGTTGAACCCTTCCCCAGTTCAGTGATGGAAGAAGAAACAAGTCTTTCATATTCACTTGAACAAAATGCAAAGTAGGAAAACTGTTGTTAGAGCTTTTTTGTTGATGTAGACATTTTTTAAAAGTATAATTTTAAATATCGTTTAGGCAAATTTCAAACAGAATTTCTTTCTCTTTCTGGAAACAGAAAGAGACCAATATTTCTATTAGATCTCTTCAATAAGTTTTTCTTATCCATAGCACCTGATGATTTCAATAACTGGTTTTCCCTGACTCTCCTCTTGGAAAGTTAATTTTTTCCTTCATATTCCATCTTAGGAGTTAAATACCTCTGTATTGGATTATACTCAGTCTAGCAGATATCTTGGTAGTACTCACCCCTACAGAAAAGACCTTTTGTGAACACTATAAAGAAAGAATTTACCTGCTTCCAGTGACTGATTTCCAGGCCATTGCTATTTCCACATTTGAAGTTACACATCCTTTATTCTGTGGGCCTTTTTAATTTTTTGACCCTCTACCCCCATCTTGTTGCACTGTGCCTGGGCTCAGGTGGAGCAAATTGATACGAATGTATTTCTAAATACAGCACAAAAATGAAACTGCTCTCCCATGTGCATTTCCATCAATCTTTATACAAAGTATTGACTGGGTAAAACGCTGCTGAAAGGCATCTGTGCAGCACGCAGGGGAGTTCAGATGCAGCAAAGAAAAAGATTCCCTGCTTATAACAACAGAAAAGGAGATGCAATGTAAGAGACTCTCCAAGGGAAGCACAACACTGGGGTTTCAATCTCAAATATCAACAAAAAGCATGAGTCAATGGATAAAAGGAAAGGTAGGGTTTTTTTGTAGCATGAAACAACAATTTTAAAGAGTTCTCCAACAGCAGGCTCAAGCCCCAATTGCTCAAGCTCTCCCGTCTACTACAGCTGATGCCAAAGTCCATCACTCCAAAGAGGCGCGTGAGGGAAAGCAGTGGAGACACCTCCAGTTTTGGGCACTAAGGTGAGTTCTGTGGCTTTCCCTGTGAGACAGCAAGAAAAATGTTAAAGTCAGAAACACGTCTTCAGTGACTGTAGCTCAGGTTTCCTTTCTATTGCATCTTTTGCTTCCTGGAATAAACAAAAGGAAGAACAGATAGCAATGCATCAAGCCAGTGTCTTTCACCTCTCTAGCTCTTTTCTGCACATTCTAGAGCCTCACAGGAAAAAAAAAAAAAAAGAAACATGTTAGAGCACTTTAAATGATTGTCTTTTAAGCAAAAGCCATGTTCAATTACCATAGTAACACAGCTGCTAATCCTCTTTAAGATATGGATGGATAAGAGTCTTTCTAAAGTATCAGCAACAATGAGCAGGAAAGCACGTTATGTCTTTTACAATAGGCCTTTTCTAGTCCTGCGTTACAGAGTTCACATGAAAAAGCTTTCCTGAATCTATTGTCTTATTGGCACAGTTCCTCTCTTGAAAGTGCTAGAGAAAAAATTAAATTACTCAATGACTGCATTTCATTTGAAAGGCAAGGTTTGGTTTCAGGATGAACATGAATTATACAGTAAATTTACATGAGCAACAAACAAGATTCTTCAGTATTTTTGTCACTTTTGTGGATATCTTTGTGTTCATATTACAAAGCAATATAAGTGGAAGTATGAAAGTTATCTATCAGACTCATTTGCTTGAAGACAGATGAAGGAAATTGAAAATAGTAGACATAGGCTTTTACATAGGCATAAAAGTCGTACAAATAGGTTTAATACTTGGTTGAGCTATTCTTATTGACTCTTACCATCATTGGATTGTAGGGACCCTTAGCAAGTTTTTGTATGACACCAAGCTGGGTGGAGTGGCCGACACTCCGGAGGGATGTGCTGCCATCCAGAGGGACCTGGACAGGCTGCAG
>JAUBOD010000339.1:218787-241750 GCA_032353885.1 Nothura maculosa
GTGCCCGCTGGAGCGGGAAGGTTGGACCAGATGATCTCTAGAGGTCCCTTCCAACCTTGTAGATTCTGTGATTCTGTAAACTGAAAAACAAAAGCTTCATTTTAGAATAGACAGGAAAAAAGTAATAACGAAAGAGTATAGGTGAGACATGATAGCAATTTTGAAGAATATAGACATTCAGTTACTTAAGATATAAAATCTAGAACAGAATATTCTTAAAATACAATAGCACTATACACATTATCGGGTCAAAAATTATTCATTAAAGGATTAATTTTAAGGAAGAAATCAAGTTTCAGGTCGAGACTTCAAAAACAAAAAATTATCAGTGACTGGACTACAAGAACTGAGAAAGAGCCAAGTGAAAAGAAAAAATGAAAACTATAATGAAAACTATGAAAACTGAAAGAATGTGCTCATACAAAAATTATAAATTGAACAGATTGATAGAAAGTTTGAAAGGATGATGGAGAAAAACCTGAAATCTAGAAGGTTAATTTTAATCTCCCAAAATTCTCAATTTGAGACTTTCATATTAACAGAAATGAGATAATACTAAAAAGATATAATTTTGAAGACACTGATCTTTAAAGTAAATGTTAGGTTTAGGTTTTTTTTTTTTTGTTAATCTCTCCTTTAAAAGGCGGAATATAGGGCTGACATTCTTCTAAGGATTTCAGCAGAGAACTGTCATACTTAAATTAACCAGCCTAGCATCCTTGGTAACATACTTCTTAATTTTGCAGCATCTTTATTGTGCACAGATTGCTCTCCTTCAACGATTCATTCATTTACTCCTGCTGTGCTGCACCATGCATTTATATTTCATGCTGGTACCTCTTTTATTATTCTCTGTGTTTTTCCTGTGGTTAAGTTTAATGAATAATTTGTTTAGGATGGCTAAGCTTTTATTCTTCAATATCTAAGACGAGGACTCTTGTAATTAATAATTTTTAGGTTATCTGCTTTAAAGTTTTTTTTTTCCTGTATCTATTTTTGAAAAGCTATTGGCATGCTGTGCATAACTGCTGTTAGTAAATTTAATTTAACATTATATTCTTAGTCATTAGTATTGATAATTTTTACCACAAGTTTATTACTTTATTTTTCTCTTCCACTAGCCAAGAACAGTACTAAATCCTGCCAACTGCTGAGAGATTTTTAGGAGACAAATCATGTTTCACTTCTTTCTTATTTATGGAGTATGTGATACCCATTAGATCATTAAACTTTTCATTCAAATTAAGTTAATATAAATAGAGATCAAGCTTTTAAAGCAATGTCCAAGCTTCTGACTTCCATTACAGTTATTACTTTGGCAAATCAATTCAAGGCTGTGTTCAGAAAATGTGTACTCTGGCTTGCAATTAATTAATAGTGCGCCCAGTCTATCTATTGGTGTCCTGTGGACAGCTCTTCTAAAGGTGTGATTAAGATGCATGATAGATAGTTTTAATACATTTTGGCTTTAATACTTGGTTTTAAGTAGCTTCAAAGGCACTAGAGTGATTAGCAGCTGTGGCAGCTTCTAGCAGATAGTCTCGGCATTGAGGATGCTCTGTGTTCCTCAGCTAATTCGGGATGCCTACGGGGGACAAGATGTTGAAACAGCTACACAACGGGTTTTAGGAAGAATTACTTCCCATTACCTTTGCACAGCTTAGCAGGTTTTTCTTAAAGCACTGCCTCCTGCTTAGCTGAGAAACAGCGTCAGTGAGCTCAGTGACTGGAGGCAGGATCTGCTTCTGCCATTTCATTTTCAGTGGGAATATCATAGCATTCCCAAGTAAACCCTCTGCAGTAGGCCGCAAAGCCTAGTTCTTGCTCATCCTGCATCAAAATAATAGCAATGTAATCTGACTGCTCAAAAACACAGAGAAATTCTTCAATGCTTTCCTTTACTTCTCTGCAAAATTCCAAACATGGCCTCCCCCCAATGAACTATTAAGTCCTGGAGGCAGAGGCCCTGTTTTACTGACTGTGAAGCATCTAGCATGTTTGTAATACTATATTAACAATATCTGTTATCTAACTCATGATAATAGTTACTGTAAGCTGAGCAGTGCACTGGGAACAAGTTGAGGGGAGCTAGAAAACACTTGAGTCTAGAATAAACTGCATGGTCAGAACAGAAGTAATGTACAAGAAACCCATCATCCTTCTGATGAGAAATGCTTCAGACATCTCAGCACTGCATGAACTTCATCTGTTGCTGCACACTAGGTGTATTAGCAAGTCTTAACCAAAAACACCTATTTGATACTAGATCTTAATGCAATGCACATAATATTAAATAAAAGAGATTGAGACAAACTTGGAGCTGGAAAAGTTGATGCAAGCTACAGTATTGGAATGATATTGAAAACAGTGAACAATCTAAAACTGTACAGTGTGAATCTAGATTAAGTTTGATTTTCTGAAAACCTTTATATCTGACTTCAACCTATTTGCCTCAAATCCAAATTTTAAAAAACCTCTTATTAGTCACACAAGCAGAAGCAGCCCTATGACTAAAACAGAAGAGTATCTTAATTGTGTCAAAATGCCTGGTAGTAGCTTCAGAGGGTGCAACTATTACACTGAAAACAATTCAAAATATTTGTACATTATTTGATATTAAAATAATTGCCCAAGTTTCCCTGCCAAAACTTCCTTGCTTAAAACAAAAACAAACAGAAGTATTTTAATACTAGGCCAGGACAACAGCACTAAAATTTCTTTAAGTCAAAGTGATTGTGGACATCTACCAATGCAGTAACTTACATGTGCTTAGCGACATGACGCAGAGAAGCATAGGATCCCATATATGTTGGGAGTAATTATAGAAATTAAATAAGAGAGAATCTCAGCAAGTGGGAAAAATTTGGCAAGGGATCAAAGACCAAACAAGGAACTGCTCTAACAAAGGTATAGTAAGTGCTATGAGAGTACAAGCAGGTGGGAAACCAGATTAATAGAAAACATTACGAACATTCTTTCGTTATTTAATTAGTTCAGCTGCCCCTGCCCATATATGTTCATATTCTGGCATATTTTTCTAAAAATATGTTTAATAAATGTCTTAAGACTCTAACTCACAATTCTTCTGTAATCAGGTGTCTTTGCATTTCAACTTTTAAAAGTGAACTTTCAAATTCAAGCTTTTCTACATACAGACTTGGACTACTTTTCATTTATGAGACTTGTTCTTTTCAGTCCTCAAGTTCAGCATGACATCTTTGGACTTCAGTGATGAGTATTTCATTAATTTCAGTAAGGCATTAGGGCATAGAAAAAATCAAAAAGGGTTGCAACTGACTTGCTTTCTTCCTGCCTCAACTCTCTTGATGAACAGCGCCATACTATAAAATAAATGAGTAAATAAGAGCACTCAACATTGCCCGTCTTGAATACTTGATGCTAAAGGATAAAATTGTCGATAGAGAATTTCATAAAAAAGTGTCACTCTAGACTTTTAAAGTATTTACCTGGTGAGTCTCTGCTTGCTATTTTATTACTGAGAGTAGGAAGTGTTCTTATTTTATAGCTCTATTGAAGGTTCAGATATTTAAACAAATTGTGTTTTTTTTCCCTACTACGACTGCATAATTTATCAAGCTGGGGCCTTGCTTCGTTTATTACATTATTTTTCCATGCATGAAAATCCATTTGCTGCTCTGCTTCTTATTGAAAATGGTAATTTCCTGGGTGGATGCACATCTGTTATCAAATTGGAGCCCAGTATGATGAGCCTGAGTGCAAAACAGGGCACACCCACCTATTTCCAATGACATGAGAGCAACAGCAACATCCTCTTTGTCTGTTTCTAGCTAAATGAAACAAAACCAAGTAAACAAAAAAATCCTCTCAGTACCACACACCACTAGGAACCTCATCCACTCGTTCAGTCTAAGTCCTGTAGTCATCACAAGGTATAGTTACTTCTGTGTTCAGCACTTGATATAAGCACACAGAATATGGAACAGAATGTTGTTTATATATACCAGCAATACATTGGGTAACAGCACCACAGAATAACTTAAATAGGAAGGGATCTCTAGACTTCTATCTAGTAAGCGCTTCCTGCTCCAACAATATGGGTGGAGATTTCACATCCTTCTGAGCAACATCTTGCAACTTCTAACAGGATCATTAGAATGCATTATCCATGCACTTAAGAATAAATTTCCATATAGCTAGAGAAAATAAAAATGGAAAGAGTTACAGTAAGATTAATTTCCCTAAGTTCAACCATCTGAAAGGAACCATCTTGTACTGTGATAGTTATCTACATTCCCTTAATAGCAAAAGAAAGCAAAAAGGGCACTGAGCTATTTAATCCTGCCTATGCCTTAGTGGGATTCAAGGGTAGCATGGCACACATCTTGTTTCTGTCCATATCCCTTACACTAACCCCCATTATCTTGCCAACTTTGCAAAAGGAAACAAAACTACCCTCCATTTCCTTTATTCTCTGTCATCAGAGCACACTTTCACAATACTATTTTGAATTTATCAATGTACCAAAGAGAACACATAGAAATCAGAAACTTACTTTTAAATTAAAAACTCATGTCACAAAGTATAAGTTAGCCATAAAAAGCTTTTTTAAGAAACTAATATTTTTAAACATTCACATCTTTCAAAGGTCATATATAGAAACTACACTTTCCTCTCCCTGAAGTGAAGAGAGTTCCTGGTTTATTAAAAATAAAAGCAGTGATGTCTACTGCCCAAGATATTCAATCAAATTTAACTTATCTTCCCTAAAATTCTGTTTAGTGAAGAAACAATACAATCAAAAGTAAAGTCTCAATTGCTAGCTGCCAAAAATTAAGGAAGAACACTAAATATCCTTCCATTTCTTCAGAGTCAAAATGCCTAAGAGCCACTTTGACAGGTTTCTGTACAAAACCACATTTTGTAGAGGCCATAGAACTCACAAGAATGTTAAATCACAGTGATGGATGAACTCAGTAAAATGTCTAGAAAACAAAAGGTTAACTATCTTCTCTCAAGATTTTGAAGCCCTGGAGTTGCTTTCAGCATCCCACCAATTAGTCTTAATAAGACAACAAGCATCCCCTGGGGAAATAAAGACAAGACTAATTGGCAGAATGCACCTGGCTTCTGTAGGGAACACCTACTCATATCAAAGAACACAAGAGGATGGGTGAGCTGGATCACTGTCTCTCCAGAGCCCACAGGTAGACTTTTGCAGTTCAGAAATCTGTACCACCTTCAATAGCTATTTTGGGTAAATGAGCATCTTGCATTTTCTGTTTAATAAGAACATGAGTCTAGAATGTTTTTAATTGCCACAAACATTGTTTACACTAAGCTAAAAGACACAGGCTAATAAGTACAATTCCGTCAATAATTTTAACCTACTATGGATTCCAATCCTGATTTATTAAATGTTCAGTTTTAAGCAGAATAACTTCTCAGAAATTTCTTCCATATTTTTCTTCTTATAGCAAAAATAAAAAGAGAATCAGTAATGAGCCTTGAAAAAGCTATTTTAGGCCCTGTTAGGAAACTGAACAACCTCTTGCAAGGTTCTGTGGAAAAATGAAGAGAAATTAAGCAGATCTGAAAATTATAATGATAACATCATTCACAAAACTGGGGGTCCTAAAATTGTAGAGGTGTATTGAGAGAGAGATCCTGCCATTAGGCAAAAAAAACACAGTAAAATAACAATGATGCAAGATCACTCATTAAGTACAGGAGAAAATAGTAAAAGAGTTGAGAGAGAGTTGAGATGTTATTATCAAGACCTTCTCCTTCAGGAAGGGATGAACTTCAAGAATGGTCTTACAAGAAGAGAGTGGGGAGACTGACAAAGCTGGAGCAGCAAGCCTGAGCCCCTTGACCCAAGAGTACTGCTGAGGTCAGGTGGTTGCAGTATTTGCTGAGCCTACACACATTCTATCCCTCCCAGGCCAGGTAGGCTCAAACCTGCATAGCTTCAAGGGCAGAGGTAGTGGTAGGGTGCAACAGTAGTTTTGTTTGAATATGTTAAATTCCAATCTGAAACACTAAAATATTTTATTTGCTATCACATGACTGCTAATTGCAGATCCTCTGAAAACCCAAGGCAGTCTGAGAACCATATTTCCACTTTTGTTCTCCTAAAGCTTCCCATAAATCTTCTTTGGCCATATTGCACAATTCTTACACAAAATAAATCATATTCACTCCCGATCTTTTTTTTTATATAAATAGAACAAAGGAAGAAACAGATTCTTTTAGTCTTAGCATTAGAAAAGGATTTTATTGCACTCTGGTGCCATATTTCAATAATAGTCCCTGCCAGAATGAAGTCAGACAGCTTTGCACATATTGCTTGAGTTTTTTTACGGTATCATGCCTTTAGGAAACATTAAGAATAAACAATATTAGTCAAAAAGATTTATAATTAAAATATGGATTTCTCTACAAAGAAAATAGAAAGCATTTAGTATAGGGAAATAAAAAATAAAACAAGCCATAAAGCAAAATCTCTTGTAATACCTCATATTGTTTCAGAATTTGCTGAACAAGTTAGTTTTGCACTTCTGACCTTCTAGTTACTGCACTCCACTATCTTACATGGCCTTCCATTGCTCATCTTTCCTAAGTATTTCAGTATACATACCTACTTTAATCAACTTTGTTAAACCCAATGTTTATGATTAAAATGCATATACCTTACAATACCTGCTATGAATATTAAAATATCTTCCTGCATTTCATAAAACCATATGGCTAAAGGGTACATTAAGAGGTCACATTCCATTTGCTACTAAGTAGAAAGATGACTACTCTCATCCTTCACCGATGCTTCTGTTTGCTTTAACAACTATCAGCTCTCAAGATCCTCTATCTCCTCAGTAAGTCTCTTAGTTTTTCACTAACTGAAAGAGGTGAGCAGGTATAAAACCCTTGAATATTTTTAAAACCTGACTGGACAGCCACTTGAGCAATTCTAATCAAAGATTTCATTCTAGTTATATAAATTTTCATATATAATTTGTATTATATAACATTTCAAAATAAAAGGCTCTACAGTTATGCTTAGGTATGTATATGGTGTTCATCATATGAATGTTTCATGAGATTCAGGGTGATTTTTATTTTTAAAAAATAAGCACTTGTTTTGCTTACAGAATTTTCAGTGATATCTCTCTATATAAAATACAAATGAAAGCTTGGGAAGTCCATGCTTGCAGAAGGCAAGAAATCAAGCAGTTAATTTCTTTATATGATGTAGTATTCTGACAAATACTAACTACAAAGTCTAATGTTTAAAATCTATGTATCAAGACGAAAATGGCATGAAAATATTATCAAATGACATTATCAACAATTTTGGCAACTTTGACATTTCTCACCTTTGACAATTTTTTGTTTGAAAAACTGAGAAAATTGAGAATGCATAAATACTATAATGTCAAAGCACACTAAATCCAGGAAATGCTTAGTCTTTAGATATATAATCATAATGATAATAATAAACATCAAGGTGCAAAGAACCTAAGTCTATTTAACAACTTCCGCTTAAATCTGTGTGACATTGGTTTCACAAATATACTTACTATATAATTTATCAGGTACCTATTTTTACACACAATCTCTGATTAGAAGAAATAATTTTAAAAAAATGGTAAAGAGAGGAGAAAAAGTTATTTTAGTTTCTCTCATGATATCCATTTACCCTTTTCCAGCAGTACTTCTAATCTCCTCCCCTCTTAGGTCAAGTCATTTGCAACTAAAAAGATTATAAAGGAACACAGGAAGTTCTCAGAGGAAATTGGTAGCAGAATCTTCACCATTTGCAAATAGTAGCAGAGCATCACTGGAAAACTATGAAAGCAAATCTTTTCATATGCACTAAAGATATATACAGAAAATTTTCTGTATGCAAGTCTAAAGCTCTGAAACCTATTCAGACTGATCACTTCTGCTTAAGCATTCACAGATCCTTTCCCATTCTTGTCTATTTACTTTAGAACTCTGAGCTAAGATCAGGTATCTACATAAAAACTACAATAACAATAAGCAATAGACCTTCATACATTAATTACCATTATACTTCCTTGATACAACCTATGCATGAGTAATTAATGTGGTTTTATCCAGTTTTCAGGTTTTATAACTGCCTGGAGAACTTATCAGCAAATAAAATGCAGGAGTCTTGAGCTTGCCACTTAAATCCCTAACAGATCGGGAGAGCAGCTGGAAACTTAGAAACTTAGAACTGCTCTCAAGCTGTTCACCTCCTATTAGACTGATATGAAGCATCAAAGGGAGATGCTGAGAAAGGAGTATGGCTTACACATCTAAACCTGACAGAGCAGCCACACAGCTGTCCCTGCACAACACCATCTCCTCAAGTTTATGTTTGCTTCTAACTCAAGAATGTTAATTGGAGTCTTGGGGCCCATGACCTTTGATGCAAACAGCAAGAGCTGAAATCGGGGCTTTTTGGACTTCTACAAAGCAGCCTGACAAGCAGAAGTGCCTAGAAGTCTTAGACACCTCCAGGTTTTAGCTAAAAGAGGAATGCTGGCTGCAGAATATCAGAGGTGTTTAAATGATGACAGACACCAAAACACTTGGCTCAGCCTACAGCTCTTTCTGCTTAGAGATAAGGAACACTCCACATCTGAGATAGGGAAGCTTCTCTTCTCAGCACCTAAAGACAGCTTTTAAATAAACCTGGTAAATCACATGTCCACATTAGCCTTGTCATCCCATAACAAATGAAATAAAGAATCAAAGCAATATGGTAAGGGATTGAGCTGCATCCAGAATCTATGTTCTTGGTTCCAGCCTTAGATCTTTTTGTTGTTGTTGTTTTAAACTACCAGCAGTATCAAAATCTAAATAAAGTTCATGTCTCCAGGCAAAGAAAACAGCCACCATGAGCAGATCTGCTGTATCTCTTGGTCTCACCCAAGATTATACAGAGAACAGAAATATCCCTTTATAAAGTACACCTGTGAAGCTCTCCCAGAAAGTGGCTGTATTCTTCACATACAACAATTACATTTAGTAATTGCCTTGAGGGCAAAACTCAGCATCACTATAAAATCATAAACAATACTTCATACTTTCCAAATATCTTAAAGGTCATTCTATCATATAGATTTAAGAGATAACTGATTTTAAAAAAAAAAAAAAAAACACCATGTTCCCCGTCTCTCTCTCTCTCTCTAATATGACATTGTTAAGCCTGAAAGAGTGCAAGCTATGAAGTAAAAATAACTAATTAACATGGCTCATGTGAGGGGAAGCAACAGTAAGCTACTGAGCAGTCTGCAAGCACAGGACCACACTGATCTTGCCTTCAGCTAAAGATGAGAAAGACACAAAATCAAACATCAAGATGATATAGTCAATTTCAGTTGCTATCACTTCAGAGACTTTTCTTGAAAAATTCTGCATAGAATTTACCTGAAGGTCACTTATCTTGACAATTTCTGATAACTATATTAGATGCCTTCATTTATCAATATTATGATAAAATAATACCTTTGAATTTGATTTTCTACTTAAAAAGAATTTTATGAATTGCAAAACTCAAGACGCCAAAAACACGATTTTCATCACAACAGTTATTATAAGGTTTTTCAGATCCATCACAAAAACTTCATGCTATCCTGGATTTGAGTTTCCACGTCACTCAATTGCTTTTCGGCAAAAAGAAATACATATTAACATTTGTCATAAAACTAGTGCAGTAAACCCATCTTCAAAAGTAAGTCTCTTTTTTTTTTTTTTAAACAGAAAACAAACTTTTTTCAATACTTCATAATAAAATCTTTTCCTAAGATGCTCTAAAACCAATTTAGAGATTTCCATTCAAAGTTTTATGAAATCCCAGAACTAGTTTTCTAATTACATGGTTCATTACTATGAAAGTAGCAAGAAATGATGAGAATAAATTGGATCACTTTTTGTTTCTCTGCTCCCTTGAAATTCCCTTGGGATTCATTAGCAGACAGTTACGAAAAACAGGCACCCAGAGAATGTACTGCAGAATATCATTTTCCTTAATTATTCCCTAACTGGCCTGCACAGGTTCATCTTGAGGCAAAGACACGAGGTTTCCATGGTCTTATATTTAAGCAGTTAGTCTACTTGCCTTCCACTGTACTTATAAGCTACTGGAGCTAGTCTGTATAGTGCATTATTCAGAAAATACACCCTATTTTCTTTTCACTTTTCCACATACACAGTTTCCAAATATTTCCTTTAAATTCATCTTTCTTGCATTTCTAGGAAGCACTAAGACAATAATTTGAGAAAATTACAGAAGAAAGAAGAGAAGACATAAAACCTACCTATTTCTTTATCTAAGAGATTTTCAGCTGGTCATTACCTACGAATGTGTGAGTTTCTACATCAAATTGAAAGCAATGACAACTTACTTAGTGGAGTGTAAGGAATTTGCAATAACTCCTCAAACTTGTAAAATAAGCAAGGGGCTTCATTTATTTATGCTTTTACCTTTACAATTCAGCACTTGGGGAAAACTGTTAATAGAAAAAATACTAGATTAAAATATTCTGCTTTACTGAGCTATTCTTCTCCTAATCAGGCACTTTTGTCACATAAGAAGCACTACAAATATCAACATCTGTTGAACAAGTTCCTTCAACCTTCAGTAAGATTAACCTGATCAACAAGCTGGTCTTATCAAAAAGGCATTCAAAACTTTTAAATTCAAATATGGGCCCGCTTTTGTTTTCTGTGATGATTCTTTTCAGTGATTTTGAATGAAGCTGAAAAGGAAAACATTCTTTGGCTTCAGCAGCTTCTGATTTTGTAATACCCATTATGCCAAACCTAGCGCAGCAGTATCCACTGATGTCCTACTCAACGCACATCAAGGTACATGTTTGTAAACAGTTTTCACACAGACAGGTAACAGATGCAGAGCACCTTTGTTTCCTTGCAGTTCATCTGCTTTCTTCTCTTTTTATCCATGAACTTACAATTTTGAATCTTAGCTACTGTTACAACCCCGTGAAATTAAGGCACTGTTGGTAAAAGGCTGAGAAAATTTGCATGTGGATACAGTTTAGTATTTGTTATAAGTTAATAATTTTACTTGCCTGATATGATGGCAATTTTCTCAAGCACTATAAGAGTCTGACTACAGTATGATAATTCAATAGCCAATACCATTAAAAAGCAAAGCTCTGGGACGATCCCAGGCGATCCCAATTCTACATATGCTATACAAGTTTCCTCCACCAGCTCTGGGTACTGTGTCCATACCAGTTGCACTATAGTTCAGATTCAGGAGTTGGCTCCATAAAAAGCCATTCTGGAAGCAAAGTAGCTTCTTTCCCTTGTATGTATGATCCTGCACCAATTCAAATCAGCTAAAGCAAAGGCAGCTCCTTAAGTTGCCTCACTCTTAAAGAGATGCAGTTCCAAGATGTACTTAGTGAAAATCACATGTGGAATAGTAAAGAACAATTAAGAGATGAGCAAAATAATCAGCTCATCTGGAGAATTACAAAACACTGAAGTCCTCAAAGCAGAGCAGATAAAGTAAGCACAGGCAGGCTGCTACTGGAAGAAAGGCTACTATAGTAACACGGTGCTGTTCGTCCCGACCATGTGCATCTGATTTTTGCATGCCCTGAAGCACAAGATTTAGCAGAGCTAAAACTCCTTCAACTGCCTTCCTCCTATCCTCATAGGAGCCAACCCTATCCAGCCTACAGAGGCTCTGTAGTTAGCACTTAGTGCAACCACTTTATACACAGAAACAGTGCAACTTGCATGAGTGCCTTGAGACTACCAGATCTCACATTGCGGTGCAGTGGCTAACCTGGCCCCAGTTGGAGCACTCCAAATAATGCAAAGCTTATTTCAATCTGCCTGTAAAGTTGCTCAAAAAACCTGGAAAATGAGGTTTTCTTTCCTCTCTGGAAGAAGACAGAGTGCCTGTCCCTTACCATCACCTGCTAGCATTTCTTGCCTCAAGTCTCCCATTCAAGACATGCATAAGTGGGACGGTAGCACTGAAAAAGGCTTAGACAAATGAAAAAATGACTATCCGCTGGAGAACTAAAATAATTTCATTCTTGATGAAAACTATTCAGCCAATTGCTATTCATAATTTTGTTCCTACAAGTGATCAGAAAAATGTGTCAAATTATTAATGCTCTTATATTATACTTCAAGTTCAACACTTCAATTCTCATATCTTCATAAGCTCACATCTTCCAAGCTGAAGACAGAAATAAAAGAGCATACTGACAATTATATTGTCCAGCTCACATTGGGTTACAATTATCTATGTAAACTTCAGTTTTGTTAAAAACCTCAGCTATTACAGAGATAGAAAGTGGAATTCCCTGAGCACCAGTTTGAAAAGATTCATCTTCCCCAAAATCCTCCATTCAAGACCACGAGCCCAGCTTGTTACACACTCCACCTTATGCGTGAAAATTTACTATTTAGGCCCTGTTCTTGATGTACGTAAGTTCCTCCACATTCTTTTCTATTTCCATAAACAGAGAAATATCTAGATAGTTAAGCAGTTACTGACAGTAATTGATTATTTAAAGGGTTTACTTCATAAAATAGGCCAAGAACATCTGAAGCATCAAATATGAAGTCCTTTGTTGTGTTAAAAGAAATAGCCACACCAAGCATATGAATTTTAGCATGCAATATGATCTAGGCAAAACAAAAATCAATAGCAAATAAAGCATCTCTCCTCCAGAGAGGAGAGAATGCCCATAAAGGAAAGATAAGATCAAAGAAAATATCTGGGAGAGAAAAGAGAGAGAATTCTTGGCCATAACTGTGAGCTCTCCTGAAAACAGATGTTTATATTTATATAAAGAAGTATGTCAGCAGAACAAAACTAGAGGACTTATGACATTTAGAAAAAGATCAACAGCATTTCCTTGCAACTGTGCTGTTCGGCTGCCACCATGCTTTTATCTGCAGTGTACAACAGGGACACTTTGCTCAGGGTTGACCATGTCCATGTTAAACCCTCCCCACTGCCCCAGTTTCTTCACAGGGACTAGGATGCTCTGGGGATCACTCTCCTTGGTGACACCAGTACTTTCTCATCTTCTCTTCCACTGCCTTCCCATGTGCCCTTCTGCAGCCATTGACTCCTGCATTCCCCTCAGTAAAGGAAAACCTAGAATCAAAATAACCACACAAACTGATTCCAAAGTGCTTCCAAAATGAATAACATGCATTGGTCTGATCCACCCAAACACAGTGTCTGCCCTCTTTTCAGAGCACTTGTGGAACAGACTCTTCTCCCAGGATATTCATCCACTCTGTCTGAATATACTTGCTGTAAGGAGATGGGACTAACTTATGAGGAATTAAGTAGTTATTACTGACTACTGTTATCTGGAAGCAGACTAGATTTGAGTCAATAATCTGTCCTTCACCAGAACTACTCATTCTGTGAAAAGTATTCTTGAATATGCTCATTAGTATTAAAGCTATCATAGGCATCAGTTGGAAACAATACCCAAAGTCCCAGCATCTCTATTGCCAAGTCATGAAATGGGAGAGGGCAAGGATATAAAAAAAATGTGCTCCTTGATTAATTCACAAATGAAGAAGGATTACAGAAAAGAAGTTGACATTAAACAATGCAGTCTTCAGGGAATATCCTGACTAGCTTTCTGCTCTGCTAGGAAATAGTCTGTAGGCCTCAAAAAAAGCTTATTTATCAAGGTAAAAATGTCAGGAACGAGTTATTTCAACATGACCTGAAAATAATACGACTTTTAAAAACAACCTACTTAAGGTATTGTGAGGACTCCTACACAGAGAAAAGCGTTCAGGATGTCAGATGAACAGCAAATAAAAGTAACCAAATAGCAAGACTATAGGAAGAACAGCAGTAACAAGACGGATCTTCCCCACTCATGAGAGGTTTCCTTCCTTTCCTTGTACTAGTGTTACTCCTCTCTGTTTATTACCACGGCTACTCCTATACCTATACCACAGCTACTACAACTACATGAGGATGGATGTTCAATATTTTCCGTTTTATATTTGTTACCCTCACTCCTGGGAAAACACACACGGTAGTTTTTGTTTGTTTGTTCCTAATTAGAATGTGCAGTTTAAATTTTTATGTCAATAGCTTCATGTTTCATATTTACAAAGCTGATGACAATCAACTGTCAGAATTGGGTAGACACAATGTACAAGCACAGGCAGAGATCCTTATATGTGATTTGATAACTAGCAAGCCTAGAAAATCAAAGCATTGAAATTTGATTCAGTAGGAAAGAGTGAAAAAATCCATTCAATATTAATTCCCTCAGTTTTTCGACAAAAGGAACTGAAAGAAATATAGTTCATGCTTGAAACTACTAAGCATTTAATCAAATTTATGTTAATTGTTCTTTTACTTTCCTTAGTCAAACTAGCAGGCATAATCTTCCCCCCAAAAAAAGATTTTTAGCTGGTTTAGACTGATTGTTTTTTTCCACTGACTTCTTAACACTTTCATCTTCTTCACTTCAGTCAATCTCATTAGGCTTGTTCAGAGGTTTGAGAAAAGTAATACAGGGTAATCAGATTCAAAGGACAAAGAGCAAACAGCTATGTCTGCTGTTGATTGCTTTCACCAGGCAAACACTGCTCAAGGCTTTGAACTTGACTCCGCCGAAATAATCACTTTTATTTCTGATAATAAGAGAGAGCAAGAAAGAAAGCAGTGCACATCCTTAGGTTTAGTACTAGCACATGATAATCCTCCAGAAAAAAATCTTTACAGCAAAATTATCAGCCTGGAAAGCCTTCTGTAGAAAGACAGAGAACTAATAAATTGTAACCAAGCTAATGAAACATGTCCCACTACTTTCTTGGAGAATGGAGAGGAAATGGGATAATTTGGAGTAGAATCTGAAGCAGAATGGCTGTGAATTTCAAAGCTTCTCACAGCAGATGTGTCTGTGCAGTGATTCATTAAAACCTTGCACAGGGGTGAGGAAAAGGCTTTGGCTTTTGCTAGAAGAGAAAGTGGGAGACCTTTTAATATGAAGCTCCTCCAGCACTTGCTCCCAGAGAAAAGGATTGCTAGAGCTACAAAGACAGAGTTCATTCTGGGGCTATGGAAAAGCTCCAACTTCTGCTACATTATCTGTGTGGCTGGTATTAAGGTGGTTTCTTTTCATCATCACATCTTCCCTAGCTGAGATTTAGACTTGTAAGAAGGATTCTCAGGGGTATTTCTTTGCCTTTAAGCCTCACACACACCGCTTTTCAGAAGCGGCCTCATTGCCTTAAATTCAGTCTGTCCAAACACGACCTTTCTTAACAATTCCTTTTTTGTTTACCTTTCCTAAACTATTTAACAGCTGTACAACACTTTGTCTCCCAGGATTTCTCATAAAAACTAGCAAGTGAAAAGCACACTAAAAATTCTCAAGAAAATTGCTTGGAAATACCAAAACATTTTTTTCCTCCAACTATTATGAGAATAATGGGAAATTCTTCATTCAAAATAGCATTGCTCAGGCTCATAGTGATGTTATTCCTGTATGTTCTACAGATAAAGCTCTAAGTTATTTAATTTGCTATGACGCACCAGGACCATACGCTGCAAGTTATCTTTTATGGGTGCATTCTGTGAGACCAACTACCAACATGAAGAACAATTTTCTTATTCTAATTATTTGAGATTTGGGCTTTTCACTTGGGCTTGAAACTTACCCCACAATCCTTCAATGATGCTTTCTAATTTTTCCCTAATAATTTGATAACTTGCCTGATTAATTATTTGATTTTATTTTTTCAAAATTATTTAAAATTATTTTTATGGCACATTCCATTCATTTTCTTCTGATTATGGAACTGTGGTTTTGGAGGCATCTAATTAAATGTTCTTAGATCGTTGCCTATTAAGTCCATCCTATTTTAGTTTAAATTCTGTATTCCACCTGAATGAACTTTTAATTGCTTTCTAATCGCCAAGATAGCCCTTTCAAAACAACTGGTAGATATCTATTAATTATCAACTCTGGTCTATGTAAAGTATTCACTTCATAACATTGCTTTAGAATTTTTTTTAATAAATTATAAGGAGTGCTAGAGGCTGCTTATTTAATTTTCTAATGTGCCTCAGTTATTTATTACAGATCACCAGGTTACTATCTTGCTTTTTTTTTTATACTATTCATCAACGAACATTCATTTAAACAAACATAACAAGTACCATTTTCCTATTTATTTTAAATATTCACAAAGCTGAGGATTGAATGGCAATATTATCTGTTTCATATAAAAATATTAGTTGCCTGCCTTTTTCAGATATTCTAAGACTTAATAGCATGTTATGCCATAGCAAGAGTATCATTTGAAGGCTTTTTAACTTCAAAACCGAAGCTGCCTCTCCAAAGCATGACTTTATTAATATTCACTTTTGTGTAACCGAAGTCCAAGTTGAATAACACAGGAAACCACATGATGTATTTTCATCTGTGCACAAGTAAATAACTAATGCTTACTGGATTGTGGATATTTTTCTTCTACAGAAGAAGACTTGGCTTAAAGATCTCTAAAATCAACAGTGTGCAGTTGCTCTCTACTCTGACTGATGTAGAGCAATTATCTAATTTCTTTCTGTTTCCACAGTCAAATTACATTGTATAGGAGAGCTGGGAAAAGTTACTGTAGAAGGATTCTTCAGTTTTCTTCCGGTTAAGAGGCTTAGTAAAACTTCAAATTATTTAATACCTTCTTACTATTAATTCCTGACACTGCCACCATTCATAATTTGGACTAATTTAAGAAACAAGCTCACTTCAAAGGAATAGGAGATTAGTTCAGATAAGCACACAAAATCTGAGAGCCCGAGCAGCCAACTTTTCTCTGGAAATCCCTCAGATGTTACTTGACACTTTAATGCAGGTGTTACAACGATACTTAGCAGGTCAAGGCACCGCTGTCAGGGGAGCAGTGCAGATGATGGCAAAGGACAGGCCTAGTCCCCAAGCCAAAATCCACAGGAAACCTCAAAAAAACAGCCTAAAGAAGGTGGTCAAGGGGGAAAAAAAAAAAAAAAAAAAAAAAAAAAAGAGGCAAAATCTGAAATGCAGATTAAGCTAACCCAGCACATTGCCTTGAGTCGCTTCCTTTCAATACACAGCTAATGTTATACTTCATTCATATAAGCATACACAGATTTATTTTCTATTGTGCTCTTTGCTGGCCAGGAGTAATAAATTAAATCAATCAACAATTGAGCCTTTTCACCCAGTTTTCAAGCTGTATCACAGCCCAAGCTGATCGTTAAGGAGAACACCTATAGATGTGTAGGGAAATAATACATTACTGAAACGCATAGCCTGGGGAAGGGCATTCAGGTTGGAGGCGAGGTGGTGGGAGGATGGAGCACAGGCAAATTTCAAGCCCAAAGCACAATGTCTGCCATTTGGATGCTGAACTGCTTGAAAAACTGGAGGAATTTTGACTGCATCATTACTCCAGCTTCTTATATGCACCCTTCATGCTACACTGAAATAATATGAAAACAAGAATTTACATTAAAGAGAAAAACAGACTGGGAAAAGGAGCTTATTTTTATTACATATACTATTAACAAGTCCTAGTTTAAGACAATAACTTTCTCTGTGTAAAAAAACAGGCTTGCAAAGGTCACTAAAAGACCAGTGACCTTTT
Organism: Nothura maculosa; assembly: GCA_032353885.1. Lineage (NCBI taxonomy): Eukaryota > Metazoa > Chordata > Aves > Tinamiformes > Tinamidae > Nothura > Nothura maculosa. Next base: position 236,446 of record JAUBOD010000339.1, read on the forward strand.
TCTTTTTAAAAGGAAAACAAATCAAATTTAAAGTTTTTAATCTAGAACTGAATTCTGAGCAGGCAGTGTTACTTTGAACACTAAAACATGCCTGCCCAACATGATGTATACACCTAGGTACTTTGTATAACAATGTTGTATTTCTGCACTGTTACCAGCACATAAGCTTTGATTTTTCCAATACTGAATGACTCCGCTGCTAACTGGGCTAATTTTTGGCAACACTGAGAAATACCCGATGCCCTCGGCTTTGGAAGGTACATCTATCAGCATTGAAGTTAACTGCAGAGGAGGAGCTACAGATGTACCTTGCATGCTGTTGAGTAAGAGCACATAAATCTAAACTGGCACTTCATAATTTCTTTAACCTTCTCTTTGACAGGACAGTTATAAAAAGAATGACTATCCTAACTAAGAGGTGAGAATGGAAGTACACTCTCAAAGTTTAGCAGGAATAGAGGAGGTTATTCACTTCTGCAGAAGGTGTTACCCCAAGACCAGCACTCTGAGGAAGGTCTCTTCAGTTACATTCCCTTCATACAATAGTGTTGCTAATTTTACTCCTTTCTTATCAAGTGTTTCTCACATTAAGCACAAAGAAAAAATTATAATTAAACTGAAGTATTGCACACTGGCAATATTGCAATTGCTTAAATATTGCAAGGCATCTCTTTTAGATGAGTTTATAAGGTTTGTATTTCAACGTATTATAAGCATTATTTTCAATTTTATATTTTTGAATGTCTTCATGAATTTTCTTTTTTTTCCATTAACTAAAAACAACTTGAAGTTAAAATAATTAACATTCATCAGATGCAAACAAGTAAAGTGAATAAAAAGCTATTAATTCCCAAGTGTCATTTTAAAGCAACGTAGGCATTTTAAAACAAATTCTTCTAATTAAAGAAATCCAGAGCCTAGTTCTACTGAATGTTTTCTTTTATATTTTTATTTTAGCCTTTATCTTCCCAAATGCAGTATCTTGCTGTGTCTCAAGTCGGCCTCAAGTTGCACCAGAGGAGGTTCAGGTTAGACATTAGAAGAATTTCTACATTGCAAGCATAGTTCAGCCTTGCTAGAATTAAAAGGGAAAAAAGTAACATCTAAAAAATTATCTTGAGAACACTTGACCGTCCCTCACTTTGAGAGTTCAGAATCTTCCAAAATTGCAAGATTTCCTTTCTATTGTTGATCCTCATTTGCCTTGGTGGAGATGATCTCTCCAATTTAATTATTTTGAAATATTATAAAGATGCTTTCTTATTCTAATATTTCTGTTGCAATTTCTTGATGTGAAGGCTCCTCATATGGTCATATGCTATGTCAAATATGCTTTTTAAAATCAGATTTATATCCTATTTGTAAGCTGTGTCGCTTTGAATTCCTGAGCTAAACAATTCTCTCAACTAAGCACTCTACAATATTACATGAATGCTATTTTTTTTGTTTGCTCTGTTTTTCCATGCTACATTCACTTTGCATAATGAGATATGGCACTATTACAGCTTCAAATCTCAGCTCATGGACTGCATGAAAGAAACTGTCACTTGTAATCAGTATTAGGAAGATTTTTTTCCCCCCTCTTATGTTTAGCAAAAGCACTTTATTTGCCTGCTTCTATTATTTATAGTGCTGAGAATTTAAGGCTGTGATACTGCAATACATGATAATAGCCTAGAGACATTTACAGAATTTCATTCAAGGAAAACTCAGTGATTTGTCACTAAGTCACTCATGTACAGAGGCAAAAGCATGCTCAAGGAGAAAAGGAATAATTCTCATTTCTTTCAGATTTCTTCATAATAGATCTTGTACATCAAATACTATTCTCATGACAACCTAATCTAGGTGTCTAACAAACATCCAGCTTGAGGCCATTAGGTTATTCCAGGCATAACAAAAGGAGTAAAATTCAGCTTTCACCCTTGACAATACTCCAGCATTGTCTAGGACAATTGCTTAAGTATTCAGTTGTAGTGGCAGCAAGCCATCCATTTGTCCCTCAAGCTGAATAGGCACTTTCCAAAACTCCACTCATCACAGCAAACCTGCTTTCAGAAACATCCATTCTGATTTGAGCAGGCTGACTGCAATAGAGCCAAACTCGGTAAATTCTGAAAGAGGCTGAGAGGGGAAAAATGCAGGGAAAAGATGAGCAGAAATCATTAGAGTAAACATTAAAAAAAAAACTTCAGAGTCAAAAGAAGAAAGCATGCCAGATAAAATAGGAGGCAAGATGGAATAATAGTAAAGTGCACAGATTTTGAAGTGGCCTTGAAAGCAGGGAAAAACTCTGTTTTTATATACCAGCTGCAGTATTTCTACTACAGATACTAAGAATTGCCTGACTACTAACTGTTCTCAGATCATGTTTGCAGTTTCTTATAGTTCCAGCTACTTTGAATTCTTTAGACAAAGATTCTACCTTGGCTTATTTTTTTAAACCATTTCCATACTCACATTAGCTCTTTCTTCTATTCACTTGCCCAGTATAAAAAAAAAACTATAACAACAATATAATAGTGTGAGCATTGTTACTTTTTTTAAAAAGTTAAAATTAGGTCCCCAAAAAATCAAGCTTGACAACTTCTTTGCTGTGAAGACTTTAGCTTTTTACTAGGTGGATTAAAATACAGATATTTATTAGTCCTCATAAAACACCAGCAATGGCTCTGCAAAGCTGACTTTAGCACATGCACAGAACACACAACTTCAAGGTAAGTCTGATTTCACACTACATCTTATGGATGGCAATTTCCATCACATGGATGTTGCACTCCAAGCCTTTGGAAACCTGAGAGTGGAGACTTCATTAAATGCCTATCTCAGCTGATGCCAAGCATTGAATTCTAGAATTGGAGATCAGAAAAATCCTTAAAATGCTCAGGCTGTATAACCCTTTCTCTATGAGTGAGAAGGAAGAACATATGAGGATCAAGAGTTAAAGACATTGAAGGCTGTAGCAAAAATGGAAAGTAGGAAATAAGGATAAAATAAGACATGCACATAAAAGTGGAAGGAAGACAGGACACGTGGTCACACAACAGTAAAGCAATCTTCAACCATCTACAGCCACAAGATTAAACTTCTGGTTTTCAGCAAACAAAAAAAAAAGATTAAAGTAAGATTAAATAGCTGAAAAATATGCTGTTTTTCCTCTAGAGGTTTTCACTTATTTTGTTTTTTCTATAAATTAAAGAAACCTTTATGTGCCACAGATCTAAAAATCCAAACTTTGTTATGAATTGTAGAAATATTTAGCCTTTTTCTTAACTCATTTTTTGTACTGCATCACATAATAATTTTAAAAGCAGCCCTACAGACATAACCTTAAAAACTATATCTGGCAGAAGAAACAGCACGTCACCCAGTGTAGAGCAACAATGACTAAAGGACTGGAGCATCTGTCTTATGAGGAGAGACTAGGCAGAGTGGGTCTATTTAGCCTAAAGGAGGTTGAGAGGGGATCTGATCAATATATGTAAATATCTAAAGAGGGAATGTAGAGAGGAAGGGGCTAAACTTTTCTTGGTGATGCCCAGTGATAGGACACAGAGCACTGAAACACAGAAGTTCCATCTCCATGTGAGGAGGGATTTCTTAACTGTGAGGGTGACAGAGCCCTGGCACAGGCTGCCCAGGGAGCCTGTGGAGTCTCCTTCTCTGGAGGTCTTCCAAACCTGCAGACGCCCTGTGCCCCGTGCTCTGGGTTGGACTAGAGGATCCCTAGAGGGTCCAACCTTAACCATTCTGTGATTCTGTGATTTAACAGCATTTAAGATGACATTAGAATGAATCTTATTTGGCCCATCCTAGCAAGTAGTCAAAAGCAGTTTGCAAATATGTCATTTTCCAAAGTTTGTCTGCTTGGCTTTTTGATTCTAACGCTTAATGATTTTAATGTTAATGTTTTAATGTTTGATTTTAATGCTTAATGTTGATTGATGTTAAATGTTAATGTCTTTAATGTAACGCTTTGATTTTAATGTTAATGTTTGACTTTAATGATTTTGGGTTTTGGGACCCAAATAAAGTGTTAATTTTTTTTCATTAAAATGTTCATCCAAGAAGATAGAGTGCAGCATGATTTCCAGTCTTATATAACTCTCACTCTTCAGTGGATCAGTACTCAAGACAATTTCACTTTCATACTTTCTTACTTCCTTCACTAGCAAAACAGGACTTAAGAGGTCAGTTGGCACTCATGAAAATTATTCAATACAGAAGGAAGGGAGGATGCAAAAAACACCTGTTAATTCACATTGCTTGACTAGAGAAATAAAAACAGTATTCTCAACAGGAGGGTAGCATCTAGTCAGCCAGAAAAGAAAGGTAACAGGTGTAGGTAGAAATGTATGTACAAGAATTTCAATCACAATGCAGAGCTAAAGTTTCAGTCTTGCAAAATATTGTATAGGCATCATGCAGTTTCTATAGAAAGGAGCCAAAAACATCAGTAGTAAAGTTTTTCTTAAATGTTACCACTGTTACATTGGTGTAGATGAACTCCCTATGCCGTCAAAATTGACCAAGCTACAAACAAAGGTTACTTCCCATAGGAGAGGGCCCTGTGTAAGGTTGGTGTCATTACCTCTCCAAGGAATTCAGAGGTAGAAATTCACCTGGTGGGGCTTTGGTCTTATGATCTCTTATCTGAGTACAGTGTTTCTTCATCAACTGGGTCTACTTGGATAAGTATGTAAATTGTCAATGTAGGACTCTGGAGAAAAACAATGGAGTTACACCTATGCTTTACCCCTCTCTTTTTTTTTGGGGGGGGGGGTGGGGCAGGGTGAGGAGGGTGTAGAATACATATTCTGTACACACTTTAGCTGATCCACTAGTGAGATCCAATTGCTTTTCAAACAGACTGGTATTAACAATACAAGTTTTAGGAATACACATGTGATACTATTTTGGTGGATCTAGCTCTAATCATGGAAAATTCTTAATTCTTTCTACCTTTTAAATGATAAATACTAAAACTTGCCTTTTGAGGGCTCAGACTCAGCATAGGATTGCTTGAAAGGAGTGGTTTTAAGGTTGTAGGCTGGAAAAAAAATAAAGACATTTCTGAAAGAAACTGAGAGCTGCTCATAGCACTTTCCAATAAATAGAGCATAAAAATCAACGTTAGTTTCTGTTGGACATCATTCCATTATGCTAGAAAAAATGTACAAGTTGCGATTTTCTGCATACAGAACCTCTTATTTTTATCCTTCTCCATTTCATAGAATGCTTAAGGTTGGAAGGGACCTTAGAGGTCATCTAGTCCAACCCCCCTGCACACACAGGGTCACCTAGA